>PVJL010001689.1:195000-242275 GCA_004026885.1 Lyroderma lyra | reverse complement strand
TTTTCTCCCATTCAGTTGGCTGTCTCTTTGCCTTGTTGATGGTTTCTTTTGCTGTGCAGAAGCTTTTTAGTTTGATATAGTCCCATTCATTTATTTTTGCTTTTACTTCCCTTGCCTTTGAGGACAGGTTCATGAAGTCTTCCTTGAATCCTAGGTCTATAAATTTAGTACCAATGTCTTCTTCTATACAGTTTATTGTTGCAGGTCTTATATGAAGGTCTTTAATCCATTTTGAGTTAATTTTTGTATAGGGAGAGAATTCACAGCTCAGGTTCGTTCTTTTGCATATGTTTTTCCAGTTTTCCCAGCACCACCTACTAAAAAGGCTGTCTTTTCCCCATTGTATGTTTTTTGCTCCTTTATCGAAAATTATTTGTCCATATATTTGTGGGTAAATACCTCATTCTTTAGGTCAGTGTCACTACCAATGTGTAGCTTCCTAAATGGAAAGAACTCTGTATTCCAAATCACATCTGATCTCTGCATTGTTGAACATTATGATGGCCTTTTAATTTTAAATATTATTCTTCTGTCAATGTAGCCAAACTTAGTTATTTTGACAGTTGTTTCATCCTTTGTACTCACATTGACCTTGCTTTCAACTAAAACACTGAAGTATTTTAAAATAAATATTATGTTTAATTACACAAATGAAGACAGCTTCAATAAGAAAAAAAGAGAACAATAACGTCATCAATACCTACTACACAGAGATAACTATAGGCAAAATTTTGGTATGTACCTTTCCAGGTTATAAGAAAAATCATGCTACATAATGAATTTTTTTAGAACAGAGCCAAGAGCAAGGATTTTGAAACAATGGCTAGCCATGCAACATTTGAAATTCATATAATCTCTCCTAACCCCATTTCTCATTGGTAAAATAGAAATAATAACATCTACTTTATTAGTTGTTACGAGATTTAGATGACAAGCTGTTTGTAAACCACAAAAGAAGATTTTAGAAAATGGTACTCTATTACCATCATAATCATTACATGAATTACATGTATGTCCTATAAAAAGTAGAATCATATCTTTTGATGTATCACTTTTTTCCAGTTAATGATATATTGTAAACAACTTTCTATTTTAATAAATTTATTTTCCTACTTTTTATTTTGAAAGTATTATAGGCTCACAGAAATTACAAAAATATTTCAGAGCAGTTCTCTGTACCCTTTTAGCTTTCCCCACTGGTAATAACTATACTACTTCATCATGACTAGGAAATTGACATCACTATAATATGATTAAGTAGACTATAGATCTTATTTGCACTTCACCAGTTTCAATAAATTTAATTTTACAGAATCATTATAAATTGCTACATTTATATAAAACACAATTTATGCACCCATTCTCAACTTGGGACATTTTGTGTGCATGTATGGGTATGTATGCTGCTGTTATTAACAATGCTGTGATAGTCTCTTCAATAAATGCTGTTGAGAAGACTGGATAGTTACACGCAAAAGAATGAAATTGGACCACTATCTAACATTAATTGGACCACTCACAAACATTAACTTGAAGTGGATTAAAAACTTAAATGTAAGACCTAGAACTATAAAACTCCTAGAAGAAAACAGGGTAAAATCTCTGTCATTGGATAATTTTTTGGATATGACACCAAAAGCACAAGTAACAAAAGCAAAAATAAACAAGTGGGATTACATCAAACTAGAAGGTTCTGCACAGCAAGGGAAATAGTCAACAAAATGAAAAGGCAACCTATATAAGGGTGGAAAATATTGGCAAACTATCTATCTGATAAGGGGCTAATACCCAACATATATCGAGACTCCCACAACTCCATAACAACAATAGCAGAACAACTTCATTGAAAGATGGAGAAAGGATATGAATAAACATTTCTACATTTCTACAAAGAAGATACACAAATGGCCAACAGGTATATGAAAAGATGTTCAGCATCCACTGATCATCCAGGTAATGCATGTTAAAACTACAATGAGATATTACCTCACATCTGTTAGGTGTCCATTACCAGAAAGACAAGAATAAGGGTTGATGAGGATATGGAGAAATGGGAACCCTTGTACACTGTTGGTAGGTATATAAATGCGTGCAGCCACTAAGGAAAACAGTAGGAAGTTTCTTCAAAATACTAAAAATAGAGCTATCATATGATCCTGTAAACTGACTTCTGGGTATATATCCAAAGGAAATGTAATTAGGATCTTGAAGGGATTATCAGCCTCCTCATGTTCACTGCAGCATTATTCACAAAAATATATGAATAGAGAGTACAGTTGGCCCACCACATCTTCAGGCATTGCATCTGCAGATTCAACCAACCTCAGATTAAAAAAAAAAATCCCAGAAATTCCAAAGGGCAGAACTTGAATTTGCCATGTGCTAAACACTATGCTGAACATATGTAACGTGATGTGCAGGTTAAAACAATATACTTTTAAAAATCCTGCTGTAGCCTATATACAAATATAGGTTATAAGCAGATGCTATACCATTTTATATAAGAGACTTGAACATCTGTGGATTTTAGTATTTGTGATTTTAGTATTCTTAGGGGTGGGGTTATGGGGCCCTGGAACTAATCCCAGGTAGACACTGGGGGCACTGCTATAGAATGGTGGCTGACAGGGACGAAGGGTTGGGGAAAGTAAGATGTCGGTCAAAGAGTACAAACTTCCAGTTACAAGATGAGTAAGTTCTGGGGAATCTAATATACAGCATGGTGACTATAGTTAACATACTGTCTTCTCTACTTGAAAGTTCTTAGCTAAGTAGATCTTAAAATATTATCACTGCAAAAAGAAAATGGTAATTAGGCAAGTTGAATAATGTTAACTAACATTACTATGGTAATCATTTCTCAATATATGTATCAAACATTGTATTAGACCCTTTAAACTTCCATATGCTATTTCAATACGACTGGAAAAAATAAATGCTGTTGTTAATACTCCAGTAGCTTAATACTCAATTATTTAATTAAGTACATACTTAATTATTTAATTAAGAAAATTCCCAGAAGTGTAATTATTTGGATAGAAGTCCTCATGGTTTTATAATTTCCAATACATATCACCAGATCATTGCAGAAGGACTTACCAATTCACACTTTGACATGAAGTAAAGAGAATGCTGATTTTTTCACATCTTTGTCAGTATGAGAAATACCATTTTTCCTATCTTTATCTATTGGGTAGATTGAAAAATTACTGTTTTCATTTTAATTCACTTGATTAATAATGAGAATAAAGTTTTGGTTTTTAGTAAGTTATATGTCTTCCCTATATGGCTGTTACTTCAAGTTGGTTCAAATCTGACTTAAAAACACACCACACGTGCGTGCACGCACAAAACACACACACACACACATACAGAGTTTCATGCCTCTCCCATCCTGTATTTGTACAGAGTGCTTTTTTATGGGCCAGAATGCAGAAACTTACACTTTCCCCTTTGTAATCATCTTGTTAAATTCAGCCAAATATTTTCAGCTTTTTGGATCCTGATTCTCCCATCCTATGTTTGCTGTCCTTTCTGGTTTGTTTTTTAAATGCAAAGCTGATAAATTTGCAAAATATCTTTTCATTCTCCTTTTCCAGAAATGTACTATTAGCAGGACAGGGCTCTGCCTAGAGCCTGTGGCACTTGCTCGGGCCCTGTCTTGACATCTGTCCATTAACTAGATGGGTTTACAAGATTATTTACTAGTAGACAGAGCTGTGAGTACCCCCATGGATGATGTTGGGACCCCAAGCATTCAAATGTTCTCTCAGCTTTAGGGTTGATCACTGCAGCTGCGTGTTGAGGCCCACTGAAGCAACAGGGTTACAGAGTTTGATTTCTCCTTTGGCTATAAATTTCTAAGAAGTTGGTGACAGTATCTCACTGACCTCTTTCTCTCCTCATCCCTCTCCCAGTTTGTTGTCCTTAGGAGTCATTCGATGAAAGTATCTAAAATTGAATATAAATTTTCTTGTTTGCTTTGCACATAAGGATAAATGACCCACTTCCCTTTCCTACCCCCAAAGTTAGGCTTATCAATCCTACATCAAAGTAGCAATATATGCATAGTAAAACTTCAATTAACTGGACTCCAACATGAGAAATGCATTCCCTCGCTGAAAAAGGAGAAAAATTGAATGAAAAATCCTTATGCCTTATATATTTTTAAAGAGTAATATCTTTTATGCATAATTTCTGCATGATAGTAAGAACTTAGTTTAGAAAGATGAAACTGAGGTACTGACATTTTCTAGGTCATAAAGATTAAATTATCTTCTTTAGTGAGAAAATCATGCCACTACACTTTTAAAATATTTCCAAAAAGGCCTGAAACTTAAAAATAAATTTCTGGTTATTCAAAACTCATCAGTCTCAAACATTCTAGTTAATTAAGTTTACCGATTTTCTTTTCTCTGAAGTCTAGTAGCATTTTGGTTTCAGACCACTAACATTTGGAATATTTGTTTATTCACCCAAGTTTAAAATCTTCTTTTCTTGCCTAAGCACTTTATGAACAGTGTCACTGAACCCTCACAACAAAGACATGCACAGAACCTTTTTAGAGGACAAGAATTTACATGGATTTCTAATGTTTAGGTCAATTATTTTTAATATCATACTTAGATAATACATACAGTGATAAAGCTAGATTCAAACTCATAATACTTAGAGCTCTTATCAAAATTATAGAACCAAGACAAATTTTGGAATCTAATACAAATAAAATTGTAAAACATTGTAATTCAGGTGAAAAATTATATGCTTGATATGATAGATGGTCTTATTTAAACTCCGTGTTCAATATAGGAAAGAAATATTTACATTAACTTGATTCTTTTGTTTTTTGAATACTATGAACCATAATTTGAATAATTATCATTATCACTTGCATTAGTTTTCCACTTAATGATCTTATTTTTAACACTGAACCAATCATTTGAATATTGCACTCCTAACAATACTAAAAGTTAAAAAAAGTTGTTTTATAACAAATCCTTCACTGTGTGTTTGCTATTATTCTTGCTATTGATACCATACAAGATGGCATGTACAAACCAGGACCCACAGTATATCCACTCCCAAGTTAAATGTGTTCCTAACTGCTGTGGGTAGGTTCTTTGAGTCTGGTTTCCCTTTAGTACCATACACTGTGTGATGGGTGGGTTTCCCCACCATTTTCTCTATTTAAATGACTCTGAACCTCTAATTTGTGCTACTTGCCTAGAGGCCTTTTGGCTTTTCATGTGGTGAGAATGAGATTATAAACACGAATAGACATGGGCACAAATATCTGGTGGTGATTATAAAAAATTTATCCAGACAATCTCAACAAATGTTTATATTATACTTAAAATTTTTCATTAAAGTGACAATTTCAAATTAAAAATTTCTAAGACAACTTTCCAGAGGTTGACAGAGATATGTCAACCATCACCACAATCAATTTTACGACATTTTAATTACCTCAAAGAGAAATCCTGTGCCCTTTAGCCATCACCACCCTATTTCTCCATGTTTCCCCTGTCTCTCCCACCAGTCCTAGTGAAACACTAATTTACTTTCTGTTTCTACAGATTTCTGTACTCTAGACTTTAATATGAACAGAATCATATAACATGTGGTCTTCTGTGACTTTTTTTCATTTAGTATAAAGTTTTCAAGATTTATGCATGATGTAGCATGTATTAGTACTTCATTTCCTTTAATGGCTGAGTCATAGTCTATTGTATGGATATTCCACAGTTTATCTGTTCATCAGTTGACAGACATTTGGTTTGTTTCCATCTTTTGGCAATCATGAATAATACTGCTATAAACCTTCATGTACAAGTTTCTGTATGTACATATGCTTTCATTTCTCTTAGGTATATACCCAGAAGTGGAATAACTGGGTAAAATGGTAACTTTATGTTTAATTGTTTGAGGATGTGCCAAACTATTTTCCACAGTATTGCATCATTTTACATTACCACCAGCAGTACAGAGGGCTCCAATTTCTCCATGTCCTTGTCAACACTTGTTACAATCTGACTTTGTGATTTTAGTCATCCTAGTGGGTGTGAAGGAAAATCTTATTGTGGTTCTAATTCTCTTTCAAACTGTTCAGTACTAATTTTGTTTGCCTATTTGTGTTTTATCACATTCTTTTTAAAAATAGAAATAATTCCTTTGTGTTTTACTTGAACATTCTAAACTTACTTAAAGTCTTCATCAGACTATGTCATAAATTATTTTCTGGAGCAAATTCATGTTCTCATTGTTTAGTCATTCTTAGTGTTATATTTCCTCAAATATTTTGGAATTTCAGTCTGTAGGCTCATTTTTAGGTGGAGGTATTTTATTAAGATCCTCCACACACTGTGGCCACATCTTCCTATCCAACAGTTTGTTGGTGGCTTCAGCTGGTTTGCCATGTACCTCTATCTAGAACCAGAATTTATAATAGCATTTTGAGGACTCACCTTAATAGTGGGGATATTGCAGATCCAGTTTGTGAGCCAGCAGGACATTATCCAGAAACTGTATTTAGTCTGTGGACTTTTATCTTGTTAAAGGCATAGCCCCTGTTGTTGTTCAGTAATAGTTTTTTCCAGTTTTCATTCACAGGTCACAGGTCACATGGTTAGGGGTGCTGATAATATAGAAGATTGAGAATGGAGTTGGAAGTGGAGAAGAGAGTTCAACTTGCTCTTAACTATTGAAACTGTCATATGTCCACCAGCTACAGCTCTGTTCAGAGCTTTATATTTCTTTTGTTGTTTTTGGTCTATGAAGATGTTTATTTTGTTTTTGTACCCAGTTTTCTTTTTAAATTTTTCTATTTTATATTCCTTTTTTATGTGGTTAGAGCAAAGGGGTGTACTAAAATGTGGACTCCCTTCATCATCTTAACTACAAGTCTTGCTTTACTTAAGGAAGGAACACTGGGGGCTGTGGTAATCTTGCAATAGAAGCCAGAGAGTTAACAGTTCTCCATGTGAGAAGGAGAGTGGATATTTTGTTTTTGCCTTTCTGGCGTTCTTTCTTACATTAGGTAACCCCAACTTTCCTTTGAGAAACTCCCCTCCTTTATGACATCTGTCAATATGATTTGAAGTTTGGCTCATCCACCCCCCAGAACACCAGTATGCAATTCAAGGCCTGGCCACCATAATTGGTTCAGGGATGAGCAAATAATCCAAGTTGTCCAATGAGATCCCTCTTTGTTATTTTTCTATCACAAAGAGATCTACTTTCCTTTTCATATCTCTGGTTTCCAGAATCTTCACCTGTAAAATGGGAGTTAATAATATTAGTATCTGTTTCATAGAGAATCAGGGGCTAGGAGTAGGTGAGATAAAGCATTTAGCATAGAGCCTGGCATGTGTTGGCTATAATCGTCGTTGTTAATTATGTTTCATGTGAAATTTGGAGGAAGGAGAAATTACACTGGACTGGTTTGGTCTTGGAGGGATACATACTGAAGGTGGGATTTTAAGTGGATCTTAAAGGATAAATAGGTGTTTGATGGAGAGGAACACAGAAGAGGCATTATTCAGAGTTAAGGTAATATGGCAGTGGGCTACACGGGATTGTGAGGAAGACAGACTGTCAGGTGAAAGCTGAAGGTTTATGTGACATTGCAGCACGTGTGGGAAGCTCGCTGGGACACGAACTAAAGAGTTGGGACTTGGTTTTGCAGGCTATTGGGAAACCAGGAAAGATTTTGGATTGGAAAGTATGACTGGTGTGGTATGGCTTATACTTTTCTATAGGCAGAGAAGTAAGCAATCAACCCCCGTGTTCCTTCACTGTAATCTTTTGATGACTTAAACCCCAAATACAAAGCCAAACCACACATAGGAGATGGTCTAGGAGCATGGGGAAGAAAATGAAGCAGGAAAACATTTTCTTCCTCACCCACTGGCTCAGCCCATGTTTCAGTTTTTTGTGCATTAACTAAGCTTTCCTTCATCTCTAGACATTGTACCCTGAGTGTGTGTGTGAGACACTGCTTGCGTGTGTGCACACGCACGCGTGCGCACACACACACACACACACACACACATTTTTCATACAGATTTGTGATTTGTACAAAATTACACAGCAATTTTAATGATTTATGAATTTGTAATAGTCGGTTGTGTCTACAACCCTTTTACTATTCTTTCCTTAAATAAATAGATCTTTGTGAGGACTCCAGCAAGATGTGGGCAAACCAAACCTAGACTGAAATATATGAAGACATGGCATCAAATGGCTAGACTGGAGCAGTGATTGTTCCTTTTCAAGAAGAAATGTGTTCCATACTTTGCTACAATTGTCATACTCCCTGTTATTCCCCAACCCTGAGCCTGTGTGTCAATGGTATTTATCATCACAGTAGTGCTATTGTTTTGCTTCTTCTCAGTTCCATACATTGATTTTCATTCCCTACTTGGCCTCTAAGCACGTTTAGCTTGTGACTCATGGATAAAACCAGTTTTGATTTTTCCTGTCTGAAGTTGAATTTTTATAGGTATTTCTTCTAAGTATTCTAAGACAAGCTAAAAGCACCATTAATTATCCTAAATACTGAATAGCTGAGGTCAGGCCAACTCTTGGTTGTAACTCATGTATACCACCTTTTTTGAACTGGCTAATTTTGTGCATTCATTGAGAGAGGGGAATCTGCCAAGAGTTGTTTTCTATCTGATGACAGGCCAACAGATGCTGTGAAATCATGCCAACATATGCCAAGTTGTCACTTTTGCATCCCTGTCTATCAGGGAGTTCATTGTACAAGTCTCTTGCCTATTATGTCATATTTAGTTGCTCAGATAGATAAAGGTTCATGCCCAGATGAACAAATTCTTAGGAAAATGCTATTTTTACCCAATTTTCTAAACCACATGTGAGTGACAAATATTTCCATAGGATTAATGAATAGGTGTTTCAGTCTCCTCTGCCCTTATTAAATAGCCTTTTCTTTCATACTTGGAACTCTGTTGAATTTGTGGATGAGAAATATTTTCCATATGTAATGAATCCAAGGACTTTTTAACCTATTAGATTTTGTTGCATATGTTGATCACTCTTTTAAATCTAACCAATAATCAAATGTCCCTAGAAACTGGTACTCCTTCATTTAGAATATTTTCATATTTTTGAGTAATATACATAGAGAATATTTCTTGATAAGATCAAGACTTGACCAAGGGAATCATGTAGCTTTAGCCATCCTTGTTTTTATGATTTGCCAAAAAATTTTCTTAGCTTCATAGAAACCACACAGAAACCAAATGACTTGGTTTTCTTTCCACTTCTCTAGGCAACAAACCAATTTTTTAGTTTCCATGGACACCCAGTTGAGCAACAGTAGTTAGATCTGTAAAAACTGCTATCTGACTTGGAGTTTGATGGCGATCTACCAGTCAGCACTGGGATGGCAATTCAGCCTTGACTTCTAAGGAACTGATATGTATGAGACTGCATGTGAATATCTGGGACAGTGTCAAGTTACTGTCACTGGTACTTTACTGGTTTCTTAATTTGTGGAGGTTCACAAATTATTAAGGATCTTGTCTTGATATGTGGGTAGTTAGAAAGCTCCAAAATAAAACACTGGAGATGGTAATAAAACAGATCTGGTTGAAATACATTTACTTTCCACTTACTTAAGGAAGAGGCCTCACATACTGATGGCTATGTTAACTCAGTTGAAAAATAATACATACTTGGAAATCCTGTGGAAAGCCTAAAATATACTTGAAATGAGAGAAGGCATAGATTTATGTTCTAGTAAATATAAAGGACAGCTTTGAATCTAGGCGGTAAACCAGAAAGTCTGTCCATTCAGACTCAGCAGAAATATAAGAAAAGGTTGAATTGAATTGTCCTGTATCATGTACTAATTCTCCAGGGCCTATTCCCTCCTGGCCTAGGAGAAATCAGTGATTATTTGAAAAGATTAATCAGGTTTCCAGGTTTTGAATATGTTGCTTTTTGCTTGATTTGTGTAAAATGCTCCATTTCACAGTTGCTCCAAAATTAACACATTGAAAAATGGATCTTCCAGACCATTAATCAGTGTCATAAATGTTGCAAAAGAAAGGCATTGAAAAATGGTAAAAATGATACTTTAATTTGCATTAGGGGACACAACTCCGCTGTAAATATGAGTATGCTAAACCACTGTAGGTATTAATTTTTATTTTCAGTCTCTAGTCTCCTCTTCCATAAAGAAAGGGAGTGGTGGCTAATATTCCTTCTAGTAATAATGTTCTACTACTAAATGAAAAATCAATTTTAATTCCACGTACAATTGAGGTCATGTCATGATCTTGAGAGGCAGAGTTCTTCACAGGAATAAAACTTTCAAGTTCATGACCATAGAAAATTAGATGAAACAATTGATTTTGTACTTTCCAAAAGAGCCTCTAATCACTTCTATTTAACTTTGTACTAGGGACACTTTCTATGACTATCATAGAAAATGGATTCCTGGATAAAAAGAGGAGGTATTTCTCAGAGAGTTTTATTTTTGGATTGCTTCTAGCAATTTAAGATAGACAAATAGGAACGAAATTTAAAAACTTTTTTGAAAGAAGAGGTAAATGGTATTGAGTTATCGGAAATCACCTAAGGTTTTGTGGATGTATAATTAACTGATAATTTGAGATGATATAATTTGTCACCAGTAAATCAGGAACAGGAGAAAGATTTAGGAGAAATGTTATGGAAATACCATAGTTCCTTGACAACTCCTATTGTGTGCTAAGTTTTACGTCTCACTAAAGTAACCAGGGCAAATAAGAAAAGGTTTTCCAGATAGAAATAACACCATTAACAAGACTGAGTAGTATAAGACACCATGGCATGCGAAGGCAGTGCAAGAAGTTTGTTTAATCCTCTTAGAGTATGAAGTGTAGGAGGATGGATCAGTCAGAATTCAGGTGTAGTAAGAGAAACCACTTTAACAATTCTGCAAAACTGAGCACAAATGTGGAATAGAAACCAAATAAAGAGTTACTCAAGAAGCTCAAATATACTTATATATAATATCAGGGTTGAGGAATGGCCAGTGGGTTTGATCATGAGAAGACTTTTGATGTCCTCAGCAAAAATAGGCCACAGGGTGAACTAGGCCATGCTGCAGTGATTGAAGTATTAATGGGAGATGAGAAAGAGGAAGTGGGATAATCTGTGTTTTCTGGGAGCTTGGCTCTGAAGGAAGGAAAGGAAGGGAAGGAAAGAAAACTTTATCTGAAGAAAACAAAATGGAGGGAGATTTGCTATCTTAAGCTGTAAGAATCTTAAACAGGTTATAATGCAGAAGGAAAGAAGTTAATTGTTAGGTATGAACTGAAGATAAAGGAAAGAAATGAATACTAGATTTGGTTGGAGGAGAAAGATCCAGACTCTAAGAGGTAGTGTTAGCCTTAGATAAGAGGAAGGCAGAAGGATAAAGCATGGTGAAGAGAGGGAAGTACAAATCACACCTAATAGATTATTTTCTTGATGATATAAGCAGCAAATTATCTACTGAGAGAGGGGAGAATGTGTTGGGGGCAAAATAGGGTGGAGTAAGAGATTTGAGGGAGAAATGGGTTTGAGAAAATGAGCCAGAAGTGATCAAAGAAACGACAGTGCCAGAATTGCTAAGCAAGACCGACCTTGAAGAAGTGGGGAGATTTCTGAGGACAGTCATAAAGTAATATCTTAAGTGTTATAATCTTGGGATCTTTGGTCTTTTATTTTATTTTTTATATGTGGGTAGTTCCCTGGCTGGGAACTGAACCCAGGCCGCAGCATTGACAGCGCCGAAGCCTAGCCACACCACCACCAGGGAACTCCGGATCTTTGGTCTTTTAGAGTGGTGGTGGGTACTTAAAATGATGGTGTTGCTCTTTAAAATATATTTGTTTTGGAGCCATCCACTTGATGATTAGGTATGACTATTAAATCATTGAAATCCTCTTCTTCCTCCTCCTCCTCATCATCATGTGTTAATCATCTATGATTAATCTATTATTTCTACTGCACTCTTGAGCGTTTTGTATAGAAATAAGAAATGGCAGAAGTGTTATCATTCAAGAAAACTTTCTAGGAATTTTGAAGTACTGTTCTGTGACTGAAAATCATCACTTTAGGTTAAACCTGATTGAAAATTTCAGAAAGCTACCCAACAGATTGAGTAAGGACATAAAAAGATGTTCAACATTATTAGGTATCAGGAATATGCAAAATAAAACCACAATGAGATATCACCATACACTTAGTAGACTATCTAAAATTAAAAAGACTGAACATACCAGGTGTTGGCAAGGATGTGGAGCAACTAGAATTCTTGTGAACTGCTGGTGGGCATAAAAAATAGTTCAACCACTTTGGAAAATAGTTTGGCAGTTTCTTAGAAAACCAAACACACACAGTATGACCAAGACATGCAATGGTATAAACATTAATGTGTAAGTCTTTGTATAGACTACCCAAGACAAAAAATATATGTGGCTATACAAAGATACACACAACCTTCACAGAAGTTTTATTTGTAATAATCAAAAAATGAAAACAACAGAACTGTACATCATCGGATAAATGGATAAATTTTGTAGTATATTCGTACAATGGAATAAAAGGCAACAAAAGGAAATAACTACTGATCAAGTAGCAACATAAACAAATCTCAAAATAATTATGAGTGAAAGAAATCAGACTGAAGGGAGTACATAGTGTATTATCCCATTTATAAAATAGTCTAGAAAAATCCAAACTACTCTATAGTGACAGAAAACAATCAGAGTTACCTGGTGATGGGGGTGGCAGTAGGGAAGGACAGGAGGGAGGGATTACAAATGAGCACAAGAAAACTCAGGCGATGTATATGTTCATTAGCCTGATTACAATGATGGTTTCATTACAGGTACATGCATAAGTCACAACTTAGCAAATTGTACACTTTAATTTTATTATACTTGAATAAAGATATTACTAAAAAGAAATTACATGTGAAAAAATTGAAGAATGATTGAATGTTTTTAACAGTAAATTTTTTAACATAATTTTTAAAATTATGTTTTTGAAGAGCATTCAATATCATTAGAAATTGATCATAATATTCAGGGATAAGTACAGTTCTGTTTTATAAAGTTTCAGTACTATGATGTTAAATAAAAAATAGTATACCAAAATGCATATATAATTTAATACGATCCCAATTGTGGTAACTCTCTTGTCTCTCATAACTGAAATACCTTTGTGTGTATTCCATTGTGTATATGTACCACACTTTCTTTATCTAATCATCTATCAAAGGACACTTCAGTTGTTTTCATGTCTTGGCCACCATGAATAATGCTGCAGTGAAAACAGAGGTGTGTATATATATATATCTTTATGGATAAATATTTTCACACTTTTGGGATAGATACCCAGAAGAGGGATTTCTGGGTCATATGAAAATTCTATTTTTAATCATTGGAGGAACCTCCACACTGTTTTCCATAGTGGCTGTACCAATTTACATTCCCACCAGCAGTATATGAATGTCCCTTTTTCTCCACACCCTCTCCAGCACTTGTTATTACTTGTCTTGTTGATAATAGCCATTCTAATAGGTGTGAGGTGATACCTCATTGTGGTTTTGATTTGTATTTCCCTAATAGTTAGTGAAGTTGAGCTTTTCTTCATATATCTGTTTGCTGTTTGTATGTTTTGTTGGGAGATGTATCTGCCTTTTTCTTTCTTAATTTTTAGAAAACATTTATTTCTTCCACCCTTCCACATCTGGCAACCACCAATAATCTATTCTTTGTGTCTATGAGCTCCCCTACTCCACCAGATTCCACATATAAGAGATCTATATTTATCTTTCTCTGTTTGACTCATTTCACTTAGCATAATACCTTTGAGGTTCATCCATGTTCTTGCAAATGGCAAGATTTCATTCTTGTTTTTGTAGTTGAATTATATTCCATTGGGGATGAATATATATAGATATAGATATATATAGATATACACATGATTTTCACATTTTTTTTATCCATCGACAGACATTTAGGTTAACATCTTGACTATTGTAAACAATGCTGCAATAAACATGGGGGTGCATACATTTTTTTAGAGTTAGTGTTTTCCTTTTCTTTGGATAAATCTAGAAGTGGAATTGCTGGATTATATGGTGATTCTATTTTTAATTTAAAAATAAAACCTCCATATTGTTTTTCATAGTGGCTGCCCCAGTTTACATTCCCACCAACAGTGCACAGTGTTCCCTTTTCTCCACATCTTTACCAACACTTGTTATTTCTTGTCTTTTTTATAATAGCCATTATAGTAGATGTGAGGTGAAATCACATTGTGGTTTTTATTTGTATTTTCCTGATGATTACTGGTGTTAAGCATCTTTCATGTACCTGTTGGTTATCTGTATGTCTTTTTGAAAAAAATGTCTATTCAGATCTTTAAATGTCCATTTTTAAAGTTGATAGTTTAGTTTTTTACTTGAGTTGTATGAGTTCTTTACATATTTGGGTATTAGCCCCTCATCAGATATATGATTTGCAAGTATTTTCCCCCATTCTGTATGTTACCTTTTCATTTTGTTGATGGTTGCTTTGGCTGTGCAGAAACTTTTTAAATAGTATGCTATGGTCCCACTTATGTAGTTTCCTTACAGTTTTTTGTTTTGTTTTGGTTTTGGTTTTGGTGTCAGATTCCTCTGCCCATTTTTTAATTGGATTGTTTTTTTTTGTTGTTGTTGTTGAGCTGTATGAGTTTTTTTTATATATATTTTGGATATTAGTCCCTTATCAAAAGTGTTGTTTGCAAATATCTTCTCCCATTCAGTTGGTTGCCTCTTTGTTTTGTTGATGGTTTCTTTTGCTGAGCAGAAACATTTTAGTTTGATATAGTCCTATTGATTTATTTTTTGCTTTTACTTTCCCTTGCCTTGGAGGTCAAATTCACAAAATCCTTTCTGAACCCAAGGTCCATAAGTTTAGTATCTATGCTTTCTTCTATGCAATTTATTGTTTAAGTTCTTATGTTTAGGTCTTTGATCCAAATACATGCTCTTTTAAAATATTCTTTCCTGTGCAGAGAATTGAATGGTGCAAATATCTTTAGAAAATCTATGAATTTAATTGAGGCATCTTTTTTTGCACTAGGTACACAGTAACAGACTACCAAGTGCTGGGGGATTTTAGTGTGGAATGGTGGATATGCTGCAAAGAAAGTCTGTTAAACCAGCTCCAGCCTGCAACTAGTTTGTGATATACGGCCTAGTAATGCCTACTTATAAATATGTTTTATGTAGACTCAGGAATTTATTTACCTTTGCCATTCTGCCCCTAGCAGTCCCTTGATCAAACAAGGTCAAAGACAAAGAGAATAAATTGCCTGGGCTGCTCCCAGCACAGCTCTGTCAGGAAATTGTTAACCAAAGATGTTCTGATGAGAAAAGGAGAGCAGTTGTATATGGGTGTTCCTGTGAGAGTAGATAATTCCTCAGTCTTTTTGTCCAATCAGTGGTGAGCTTTATGCACCTTTGACTTTTTTCTCCTTGAATCAAGAAAAAATGCCAGGGTAGCCTAAGCCTGTAGGGGTGAGGGTAAAGGAGACAGGCTTGTGGAAATGAGGGTCAAAGGTGCGGAGGAGTTGGGAGAGCTCTCATGCACAAAGACGTGCCTTTATTACTAACCCACCAAATGTAAGGGACATTAGTGCTGTGAGAGTTCCATTTTGCTTTTCTGCCTGTGTGGAGAAAGGCAGTGAGTAGATTCTTTCTGTAGTGAGGAGTGATTTCACACGTGGGCATGCCACTGGGGCCTAAGGGAGAGATGTTGGTGAGGCCCAAGGTCTCATAGCCCACTTTATTAGGACATTGGGATTGCACCTTGTGGCCTGATCTATTCTAGTTCAATAAGACGAAAATGAAAAATAAAATGGACTTGAGCAGGGCCAGAGATGCAGCTGACCTGAGGTCCACTTGGAAGTGGTGAATACAGTAGTTCCTCCTTATCTGCAGTTTTTCTCTCTCCAGTTTCAGTTACTCACAGTCAACCAAGGTCTGAAAATGTTAAATAGAAAATTCCAGAAATAAACAATTCATAAGTTTTAAATTGCATGTCATTCTGAGTATTGTGGTGAAATCTCATGCCTTTCCCCTCATTCCCACCTAGGACATGACTCATCCCTTTGTCCAGTGTCTCCACCTGGTATACCCTCCGAGCCCAATAGCCACTTAGTAGTAGTCTGGGTTATCAGATCTGTCACAGTATTGCAGTGTTTGTGTTCCAGAAACCATTATTTCACTTAATAGTGGCCCCAAAGTGCAAAAGTAGTGATGTTGGCATTTTGGATATGCCAAAGAGAAGTCCAAAACTGCTTTCTTTAAATGAACAGGTAGTACAGCTCAATAAGATATTTTTGACAAAGATCATTCATATAACTTTTATTACAGTATATTGTTAAAACTGTTCTATTTTGTTGTTAATCTTTTATTGTGCCTAATTCATAAATTAAACTTGATCATAGGTATGTATGTATAGGGAAAAACATTGTGTGTGTGTGTGTGTGTGTGTGTGTGTGTGTGTGTGTGGTTCGGTACTATCCTTGGCTACAGACATCTACTGGGGGTCTCAGAAAATATCTCTCATGGACAAGTGGGGACTACTATAATAGCTTTTTAAGTTTGCAATAAAAAATGGCCTCCAATAAAACCGCATTGCTACCAATAGTATTGGGGATAGGTGGGTGGGAGAGGAGGGACAGGGACTCCAGGTGATAAACACATAACACATAGATGATATATTGTAAAACTGTACACCTGGAACCTATGTAATTTTTACTAACCAATGTCACCCCAATAGATTTAACAATTAAAAAAAGAGAAAAAAACTACATTGCAGAAAATGGGAAAGAAACAGAATGAAAAGAGTAAAGAAGTTCAGCTGGCAAAGCCTGAAGAATTTGTGGTGGAAAAGCACAGGACTGATGCTAGTGAATGGGAAGGTGGAATACTTTCTAAAGTGAAAGGTAATACAGATGCTGACAATGTTAGGAACCTGAAGAAAATTTAGATTGTCCACAGTTTATTGAGACATTTCTTAACTTTTAAAGAGCTGGTAAAAAAGAAGAAAGATGGTACAAAATGAAAATCTTTATCTGACAGTCAATCTGGTAACAGTACATTACAGAAGAAAAAAGATGCATCTGACTAACCAAGAGGCATGGTCAGAGGTCTTGATCCTGAACCAATAATTGGTGTCACAGATAACAGTGGAGAATTGATGTTTCTCATGGAATGGAAAGATTCAAATGGGACACCTGGTGCTGGCAAAAGAGGCAACTATTAAGGGTTCGCAAATTGTAATTGCTTTATTGTGACGAGAGACTAACTGGGCACTCTTGTCCAGACAATGAAGTTCAATAATTGTTTTAATTGTTATATAGCTAGACATATAGATATAGAATAGATTAAATGCATATAAATCTGGGTCTTGGTATTTTAATTTCTTAGTGTGAGGAAATAATTACATTCTAATGAAAATCAAGTTTGATATATTTGGTTCAAAGTAGTATTGGGGAGTTTTTGTTTGCTTGTTTTGTTTTGTTTTGTTTTTGTATCTATAGCACTGGCTACTTTCGACAACAACAAAAAGGCTTTCTTAGTTGCTTCCTTTATCAGAAAAACATTTTTGATATGATGGCACATTATTTCCTCTAATAGGGAACAGCTTTTCTAAATATAGGGGGAAATCTTCAAACTATCATTCAATGAGGACTTGTGATTAACTCATATATGCCTAAGGACCTAAGGACCATTCTTGGTTTTTTGTTTGTTTTTAATATGTGTATACATGAAATACATATGTAAATGTCTTTCCTTCCTACCGCTCTCCCTCCCTCCCTCCCTCCCTCTCTCCTTTCCTTCCTTCTTCCTTCCCTTCTTCCCTCCCTCTCTCCCTCCCTTCTTTCCTTTCTTCCCCTCCCTCCTTCCCTCTTACCCTCTTTCCCCTCATTTCTTAACATTCACCAAAACAAAAAGCCATTTCACAAACACGGATAATCTCGTTTCTCGGATATTATCATTCTGAGCAACTTAAGAAATAAGTCGGTTCAAGTTAAATTTAAAAATTTTCTGAAGGCTTATTTTTTCAAACTAAATAGATGATTCTGTAATTAATTGGACCATTTAAATATAATGCAAACAAATTAAATTGGACAATTTAAAAGCATCCATATGAGAATCTGTATCTGTATCTACAATCACATAAATACAAGTTTATTTGCAAAATCCTTGACATGAAACAACCTCCCCACCCTGATGAGAAAACTAGACAAATCTTGGTATGCTTTAATTAGTCAAACAAGACTTGGTTAAATGGATATTTACAGGTTCTTTCTAGTGAAACTTCCCTTTACAGGAAGTTGAAATCCCTTTGTTATACTGACTAAAATGTCAATGTCTAAGACTTTGCTCATGGAAACCTAATCAGATAGTTAGAGATGCTGGCCATTTAGGAACCTGCTAGAATAAATGAGTGAATGAACTATTGTAATTTAAACTATTGATCTGCATGGTTATGACTCCCAACTCATTCCTTACATGTAGGTTTAATCTTTTCAATATTTGGGTTACTGGTTTAGCAGAAGCCTGGAAAAACAGTAAACTTCATAGTAATCATAATGTTATATATCATTTATTGTAAATACTGATGAAGATATTTACAATATGGTCAATAAATATTTTTATTGTGAAGTAAACTCTCACTTCTGAAAACCATAATAGCTTAAAATATTTTAACTTTTAATTTCTTCCTTTGTTATTTTACTTTATTTTTATATTTTTAAATAAAATGTTTACTTAGAAGCATTCAAAATGTCAATAAACAGCTGTAATTTTGTTTTGCATTACGGAGTGGTATTCAGTTAACAGGACAACAATTATTTCCCATAAACTGTATCAGACACAACTGAAGATGAAAACACTACCATCCCATATAGAACCAATGTGTGCTGTGTGCCAACAAGGACCTGCTTTAAATTTCCATGCCAATTTGCAATGCACACACTGTACCAGACAAGGGTAGTGGCTGCTGAAAATACCACCAGGACAGGGCTATCTAAAGACATATTCAGGAGTGTGTTAACTATACAAAAAAGATACTGTGCAGTTTAAAAATAAATCTTACATGGCTTACATTTCAGTATTTTTTCTTTAAAAGGAATGAATTGTGTACAGTGGGGTTAAATGCTTTATAGACAAGAAAAAAACTGCACTAGACTCAACTTATTCATCATTAGCAGCATCTTCTTCATCTTCATTTTCTTCATTTTCCTCCTGCTCCTCTTCATCTTCCTCCTCTTCCATCTTTTTCTTACTCTTTTCAGCCTTGACCACTCCCCTTTTTGCCGCATCAGGCTTTCCTTTAGCTCTGTATGCAGCAATATTCTTTTTATATTTTTCCTTCGGCGTAGCAGCCTTCTTTTCATAAGGCTGCTTGTCACCTGGAGCAGCGCTATTCCACATCTCTCCCAGCTCCTTTGTAGCATGACCAATGCATAGGCTGGGACACTCCCCTTTGATTTTGGGGTGATACTCAGAACAAAACAAGAAAAGGGCTGCAGGAGGCCTCTTGGACGCATTGTGATCTTTCAACTTTTTTGTTTTTCCTTTAGGAGGGATATAAGATTTCATTTATCTTTCATATTGGGCCTTGTCCGCCATAGCCATGTCTCCAAATGTTCCTTTCTCTTCCGCAGACGTGGTCTTCCACCTCTCTGAGCACTTCTTAGAAAACTCTGAGAAGTTGACAGAAGCATCTGGGTGCTTCTAGTGCACCTCCTCGCAAATTTGCACAAATGCACCTGATGACAGTTCACCTCTCGGATTTCCTTCGCCCGCATTCAATTATTTTCCCTCAGTGAGTACAGAGTTGCCTTGTGCCTGACCAGCTCACATTTGCCCCCGGCGCTGTCTCTACGGAGCTCAATGCACTCACTGCAAAGGCTGTGAGTGGGGACAGACCCAGCCTTCTCTTTCTCCACTCTGTAACATTCTTTTGTTAATTACTTTAAAGAGTTGTAAGCAAATGCTTGAGAATGTGTTTCTTCAAATGTGTTTGGGATCCACTGCTGTGTGAATAATTTCACCCTTTATCAGTTTGTAAAGTTATCTTCTGATATTTGAGTGTTCTGTGCCCACCCCCTCACTTCCTTCAGATTTCTCTAGAATTCTGAGGAGGGCCTTGGGTCATTCCATCATAACTCTTCCCCCATTTGGACTTAGCCTCACCCTCTACACTTCCTCAGCTGGATCATCAGGCCAAAGAGACTACCATCATTGGTTAAAAAAAAAACTGTGGGAAACTAGTCCCTACTGCCTGCCCAGGGTCAGGGGCAGTGAGTGGGATAAGGAGTAAGGAGAGTACTCTGCTTAGGAACTGCAAGGTCTGAAAGCTTGCTAAGCACCCCCACCCCTGGGAACCTGGACGCTTCATGAACTCCAGAGGAAAGTAACATCATTCTGGGAACAGCAAGACCCACTGAGATAAAAACATACATGCTGGTCGGCCTACGTGCTGATTTGGCCAGCGCAGCAGTGTCTCTTCTTCAGAAACTCCCTCCTTCCCTCCCTATAAAACCCCTGCTACAACAGATCTTGGTGCTGACGCTGTTTTTGGCCTCAGCCCATCTGCACCCAGATGCTCTGAATAAAATCTTGCTAAACCCTGACTCGGCCTCGAGCACCTTCCCCTTGGCATCCCTAACAAGAACAAAGTTTCAGGCATCACAGGCAAGAATTAGATATGCTTTCTGTCTTAGAAATATTATCATACATGTAGATTTAAGTTCTAGAATGCTATGATACATTTAATTCATTGTGGTTAAATAAGATTTAGTGGCTCACCTGTTTTGAAATTCTTTTAAAGTTGATATACAAGGACATCTATATAATGTTATATATCTATTATTTATCTATTTGTTATATTTCTATATAAAATTTTTTGTTGAATTAATTTATTTAACCTGAACCTTTGATTAAGAACATATTCCCCAATTACGCTTGATAACAGAATTTGCCACATTTAAACTTGAAAGAATGAAATGATGTTGGAAAGTTATATGTTCATAAATAAGTTTTTTAAAATCATGTCACCACAGTATAAGATCTGATTGTTGATCAGAACTGTCTCCTTTTACATATTGTCCCTAACACTTAGATGAACACTGGTAGTTCCCTCTACCAGACTATTACAGAACCATTCAATTTTGTATGTTGCAGTTTTTTCATAAATAAAATCCTTTCAGTGTTTTAAAAAAATGGTTTTGCATCCCAGATGAATTTCACACATTTGTGAATAAATAATTAGTGAAATTCTGAAATGTGTTGTTGATTAAAAAATATTTTTAAGACATTTTTGAGAATTTGAAGAATGATCTGGGTATAAATCAGCATTCAAAAATGAGATATCCATAATTAGAGGAGGATGTCTTTCTAAAATCTGCAATAAAAGCATTTGGAAACTCTGAAATAAAACCTGGAAAATTTAGGTCTTGGGGAATCAATTTTAGAATACATTTAAAATGCCATTTTTAACATTTAAATCCTAAGGTTTATTTCTACCAATGTATATTTATTAAGGTACACCTGTCAGTAGATCATTGTTCTTTTTAAACATAGTTTTAACTTAGATGAGAAGTTAATTGTTGCATTAACTTTTGAGTTTTGAGGATTACAGATGTGTGACATTTATATTGTTGCACACACAGATAAAAAAAGTCATTTTGGAACAGAAAACTGCTTCATTCCATAAGCATGCCATTAATGCAAGACTCAAGATGTCATAGTTTGGATGAGATAATCACATTCCTTAGATGAATCAAATAAAAGCTGTTGCTTCATTTAGGAGTGATTTAGAGATATACAAAGGCTGTACAGAAAGTATCCAGCCATGTAATATGAAAAAGAGAGGCATTTATGAATTTCTTCCAGACAGCCTGTATAAATCGAAGAAAGTAGACTGAAAGGCAGAAAAAAGGTATTAATAAATGTAAGGATATTATAAAAATAAAAGATTAAAAATTGTCATGGGTAAAATAAGGGAAAAAGATGGAGAAGTTTAGTTTGATTGCTATAAGGCAATAATCAAGGAGATACAGAGTATAACATGGGAATATAGTCAATAAGGTTACAATAACTTTGTGTGGTGTCTGATGGGTACTAGGTTTGTTGGGATGAAGAGCTGGAGGAGTGGGGAAAAAGGGGGAAGAAATCAAGAAGTACAAATTCATAGTCACAGAATAGTCACAGGGATATAAAATGCAGCACAGGGCATATAGTCAACAACATTGTAATAACTATTATAATGTGTATGGTGTTAGAGGGAACCAGATGTTAGAGGGAATCAGAATGAGGATTTAGTAAGTTATATAAATGACTCATCACTGTGCTGTACATCTGAAACTGTTATAAAATTGTATGTAAAGTATAATTTAAAAAATAAATTTAAAAATTGTCATTATGATTATTGGGCCAATTAAAAACTTTTTATGCTCATTTGTCTTTCAAGGAACTACCTCCAAATGAAAGTACAGCTCTAGTTCTACTATTAACAAGTACATATTTGATAATGACAGATGGACATATCATCATTTTGAGACTGTGAATTTAAAATCCTTGGGAATCATCATAGAACAAATGAACTTACATCTTCAAAAAAATCCCAGTTTAAAAATGATTTTTCTCAATAATAATTTATGTTTATGAGGTGCTTTTTATTCAACTCTTAAGACTGTGTATAGATACATGCATAGTCATATATCATTGTCATTATACATCATAGCCCAAATGTTTCGATTATTTGGACATAAAGCAACACTTTATTTCATATGTGAAAATATAATCTTTACCCTTGTCACACAAATTCTCCACAAATAGTACCTTCTTATTTATGCTCCTATATTGCTTGTGCTCAAGGATTGTTAATACAATCCTTTCTTAAAGCAATGTTTTAAAAATTCTTTAAAAACAAAACACCTGTGTTTTCTGGCAGGACAACAATGTATCAGCCAAAATAGCCTTATTTAATGACTGACTGTGGTTAGCTAGCGCCCCATAATTCATTGCATAATTGGAAAAAAATGCAACATTTGCTGACATCATCTGAGTGCTGATCTGGACCCATTGAACAGGGAGTTTTCCAATAAAAACTATTTAATTTTCCACTTCACAATTCAGGAGGAATTTAGGATTAGGGTTTCATGGAGTCTAGAAATGATTTTCATTTTCAGGATTGTAGCTCAAAATTTGGACAGGAAGAAAGACTGAACATAGTTTAATTTCCAAGCCAAAATTTTATCTGTAAAATCTTACTTCCTCTTATGCATATTGATATCAGTCTGAGATCAAACATATTAACCTCTGAAGATAAAATAGTGTTAGAAATGCTGGGTAAGGAAAGATAGAGTTACCATGAATTTCCAGTTTATTTGAAAGTTTGCCATGCAAAATACACATGAATTGGATCAATAATTACTTAAAACTAATTACCAGTTGTAGTTGTATTACTTGATATTGATATGGTAATGGGTTCCAATTTTATACAGTGTACTAAATACATGGGTAAAGAATATCTAGCCTAATCTTTCCTAAGAAAACTCATCTTTATATCAGGGAGGAGACAGATAAACTTATTTTTAAAGTTGCCATCTTCAATATTTTTGTTTCTTTTCATTTAAAGACTGTGTTGGGACTGCCCTTAATTCTCTATCTACTTCTCTTGGCTGGACTTGCTTCCAAGGTCATGACTTGGATTAAACCCATTTGTCTGTTCACCCATTAATGGCAACTGAGCAGCTGAAGTGGCTGGAAAAAACACACACAACTGTGTATCCTGGTCTCTCATTAAGTTCCACAACCACAAATCTCAGATGGACATTCAACATGTCCAGGTTCTCAAGGTCTGGGTGGTTCTTACTAGAAGCTATTCTTGCTAAATGTAACAGTATTTTGCAGACACAGCTGTAAACAGGATGAACTATACAGGAATTCTAAGTGTAGCTGAGAAATCAACACGTAATTAAACAAATAGTGTATATAACAACAGCTAAGCCTCCCTTGGGGACACAGAGCTTTAGAGGTGAATCCCCTGTCTCCCTTTTTTTTTCTGCAAGTAAATAAAACTACTTGCAATGTTTCATTCTTGATTTGAACCCCCCAAGTAATGAACCCCTTGAGTTTGGTACTAAACTTCAATAATTTCACCATTCTATATTCCTATCCTAGTCTGCTCAGGATGCCATAACAAAATACCTTAACCCCGGGTGACTTAAACTAGGGGTCCCCAACTGTCTGTGGTCCATTAGGAACTGGGCTGCACAGCAAGAGGTGAGCGATGGCAAGGGAGCGGGGCTTCATCTGAATTTATAGTCACTCCCAATCACTCCCATTATCGTATGAGCTCCATCTCCTGTCAGATCAGCTGGGACACTAGATTCTCATAGGAGCACTAACACTGTGTGAACTGCCCATGCAAGGGATCTAGGTTGAGCTCCTTATGAGAGTCTAATGCATGGTGATCTGAAGTGGAGTTGAGGCAGTGATGCTAGAGCTGGGGAGCAGCTGCAAATACAGATTAAGATTAATAGAGAGGTTTGACAGCACAGAGACCATAATAAATCAATTGCTTGCAGATTCATATCAAAACTCTATCAGTGAGTAACAAGTGACAAGCTGCATCTAGTGGCAGGCTTTATAGTGGCAAGTGAGTTGTATAATTATTTCAGTATATATTATAATGTAATAATAATAATAATAATAATAATAATAATAATAGAAATAAAGTGCACAATAAATGCCCCTGGAGCCAAAAAGGTTAGGAACTGCTGACTTAAACAATACAATTTTATTTTTTACAGTTCTGAAGGCAGGAAAGTCCAAGATCAATGCCAGTCAATTCCAATTTCTGGCGAGGGCCCTCTTCCTGGCTTGCAAATGGCTGCCTTCTTGCTATCCTCAGAGATTTTTAGTCTCTCTCTCTCTCCCTCCCTCCCTCCTTCTCTCCCTTCTTTCTTCCCTCCCTCTTCTTATAAGGCCACAGTCTTATCAGGTTTGGGCTCCATTGTTATGGCCTAATTTAACCTTAATTACTTTCTAAAGATGCTATTTCCAGAAACAGTCACACTGGGAGGTTCAGGCTTTCAGAATTCAGTTCATAGCAATTTCCAAATTATTATTTCACTGCTTCTTTTTGAAACTCTTATATTACTCAGCCTCTCCCTTGCCCTCACTGCTTACTCTAATCACATCTTATATTTATCAGGAAAGTAGAAGCAATTAGACAGGAATTTCCTCATCATCTCCCATGAAAACTACCAGCCTATTCCCATCATTACCCTTCCTCTTTGACTTCCTTCTCATTACCATAGGTGATGTGGTTTGGCTCAGGTCAAAATCTACCTGGTCAAAACCCTCTATTGGGTTCCAGGTCCTTTCCAGTGACTTAATTTCTGTAACTATCTCTTGTCTCTTAAATCAACATGTCCTTTGAATTGTTGTTCCATTTCTCTGCTCCTCTTTATAAGAATTTTCTTCAAAGAGTTATCTAGAATTGCTCCCTTCACTTTTTCAACTCACATGTCTCTTAACCTACCTCAATTGGACATCTGTCTCTACAACTTCATTGACTTTGCACTTGTCAAGATTGCTAATAGACATTATACTTCAAACCTAATGGCCATTCTGTCATTCTCTCTTGCATGCCCTCTTGGCAGTATTCACCAAAGTTAATCATCACTTCCTTCTACTTTTGAAAATTATGTTTATTTAAAAAATTTTTTTATTGTGCTAACAACACTTAACATGAGATCTACCCTCTTAACAGCTTTTTAGGTGTCTAATATAGTGTTGTTATCTATAGGCCTAATGTTTTACAGAAGATCCCTAGAACTTATTCATATTCCTCCCTGCCAAGTTACTTTTCTTGGAGTTCATGGCATACTCTCCTGCTTTCCTTCTATTTCTTTAGCTGTAGTTTCTTAGTCTCCTTCTTGGGCTCCACTTCTCCTGTGCCTGATTGTTAAGGGTATAAGCATTCCAGGGCTCTGTCTTGGTCTACCTTTTCTTTATCTATACAGTTTTTCCAATCAATCTCATTCAATCCCATGGCTCTAAATGCTGTGTGTATGCTGATGGTTTCCAAATCTCTATATTCAAATCTGAGCTCTCCTTTGAGCTTCAGATTATATATCCTGGTCCCTATTTCACATCTTCATATTAATTTTAAATAGGTATTTCCAATTTAGCGTGCCCAAAATAGAACTTTTATTTGTCTTTCCCAAGTCCAAACTTACTAGATCTTTTTCTCAGTATATAGTATTACTGCCTACCCAGTTGCTTAAGCTAAAAATCTAGTGGTCTTCATTCAGTCCTCTTCTTTCCTCATTCATCCTCAAATCTAAACCCTTAGGAAGTCCTGCTGACTTTACCTCTAAACGTGTTCTGAAAACTTTCACTTTTCTGTTTCTACTACTATCCTTTTTAGTTTAAGCCAACAGAATCTCCCTTTTGGACTATTTCTTCAACCTGCTAAATATACCAGGGTTCCAGTACAAATGGAATCCCAAAAGAACAAATATGTGGTAGCCAGACTGCTTTTTAAAAATAAAAATCAAATCATGACCTCCCCTTAGTTGAAATTCCTCTAATGACTTCTCATCAAGATCAAAATAAAATCCAGCATTTTGACCTAAAAAACTGTAGGGCCTGCAATGTTTTCAATGTATTCTATGAGGGAATTAAGCCCTGAAAAATGATTTTACCATTAAGTAGGATGTTAGCTGTGGGTTTTTCATAGATTCTCTTTATCAGGTTGAGGAAGTTCCCTTCTATTCCTAGTTTGTTGAGTGTTTTTAATCCTGAAAGAGTATTGAATTTTGCCAAATACATTTTCTGTATCATTTAAGAGGTTTTTGTCCTTTATTCTACCAATGTGGTGTATTGGTAGATTTCTGTATGTTGAACCAACTTTGCATTACTGGGATATATTCTACTTGGTTATGGTGTATAACTTTTTTATATGTTTCTGGATTCAGTTTGTTTGGTATTGGTAGTAGAATGATATTGACCTCATAAAATAAGGTCGGACGTATTTGCACTTTTCTATATTTTTGTTTTGTTTTGTTTTTTGGTTAGTTCCCTGGCTGGGAATCGAACCCAGGCCGTGGAGTTGAGAGCTCTGAAGCCTAGCCACTACACCACTTTTCTATATTTTGAAAGAGTTTGTGAAAGATTGGTGAAAGATTTTTGGAAAATTCACCAGTGAAGCCATCTGGGCATAAGCTCTTTGTGGGATTTCTTTTAAAAACAATTCAGTCTCTTTACTTGTTATAGATCTTTACTTGTTATATTCAGATTTTTTATTTATTTTTTGAGTCAATTTTGGTAGTTTCTATCCTTCCAGCCATTAGTCCATTTAAACTGCATTATCTAATCTGTTGGGATATAATAATTCACAGTATTCCCTTATAATCCTTATTTCTATAAGATCGGAAACTTATTATTTACATTAAAATGTTACTTATTTTAGTAATTTGAGTCTTCTCTGGCTTCTTGATAATTCAGCTAAATGCTTACCAATTTGGTTACATTTTCAAAGAATGAAATTTCATTGATTTTATTGTTTTTCTATTCTCTATTTCACTTATTTTTGCTTCATTCATCTAGATTCATTTGTATTCTCTCTTTCTCTCTCTTTCTGTGTGTCTCTCTGTCTCTCTGTGTCTCATTTTTCTGTTTATTCCACTTCTCTGTTGGCTTCTTTTCAGGTGAATACATTTCCCTAAACCCAGATGAAGGAGAATACCTCTTTTCAATGGTTTCATCATCCCAAGATTAATTTTCACACCTATTTATGAATCAATCAGTGTGATTACAATGATTGAACAGGCCTGGAACCTAGACCCCCTATGAAGCTGGTGGTGGAATCAGCTCCCTCACCCACAGCAACTGAAAGTTGGAGAGGAGTGCTTTCTCAGAATAAAATTGAAGTGCTTTTATTAGAAGAAGGAAGAGATATTGAGCAGGCAAAAGCAACAAATGACCAAGGTCCCTAATGTGTCAGATTATAAAAATCACCAGAGTAAGTGTTAAAATCAGAGATTCTTGGGCCTTTCCCTATTTTTAGTGAATCAGAATCACTTATATGACTTGTCTAGCAATTGGTGTTTTTAAAAGAATGACTGCTCCACTTTAAATGTAAATTGCTTGCATTATAATGTAAAGAAGTACTTGAAATATTCTTCTTTTCCATCTATCTTAAGATATACTTCTCAGCTAGGTTACACATGCAACCTAAAAAGGAGTGAACAATTATTGACTGTATTTAAATTGTGTACATATGCACTGAAAATTGGTATGGGGATGATCTGAAATCAATGATCCTTCTATAAACCATCAGAGAATTATTTGCCTCTTTGTTTGACTTCTGCAGTATAGAACCAATAACGTGATTTAAAAAAGGAAGAAAAAAATGAAAATAAAACAGAAAACTGTTATAATTCAACTTTTTTTTTCCTTCCAAAAGTCAAAAAGAGATAAATGGCTGCACTCTGGATTTGTCAAAAGAGGAGACAATCTTGAATTATACCCACACTTCTTGTTACTAAACATCTATTTAGGTTTCATCACTTGAAAAGAAGCCATACTTAGCAGGTTGAAAAGTCACAGTGAGCACGAATGACTTACTTGCTGGTCAGATGTCAGCTGTGTTGGCTGATTTAAGTGTGAGATATGGGGACTGGCTCTGAGAATGGAGGTTTACTGCCTCTCTTGTACTTTCATGAAGGTGCGTTGTCTTCTCTGGATTCTGTGTACCTTGTGGAATTGTGTTTTAAAGTCAATATGTACCAATGTCAAAGGACTTTAAACTGTTAACACTTTTGTATAATTAGGACCATGGAACTCATGTGCTTTGAAATGTTGTTCAATAGTAATAACAATAACAACAGTATCAACAATAAATTAAAATTAAAAATAACACTTGTTATTTTCTATATACCTACCATTATGTTAAACACATTATATGGATCATCTCATTAAATTCTTATAACAATCCTATGGGGTAGTTGCTATATTATCCCTATTTGATGGCAAGGAAATAGAAGCGCCAAGTAATCTACTTACATTCACACAGCTATGAAATGGCTGATGCAAGTTTAGTGCAGTCTGTCTCCATCCATATCCACCTATCCTTTCCTCTTAGTGACTAATGGATTTACAATACCAGTGGATATGTGTTTGGTGGTAATGTGTTAAGCTGACACACAGGACAATAAGATTAGCAGGATATCTTAAGTATGACTGAATCAATGACCTTACTTCATTAACTCTGTTGGTACTCCACTGAGCTGAACAAGTATAGTACGAACTTGGGTGTTTTGGAATACTTGGAAGTGATTAAATAAAGCCTTGCCTCTGGGCTGACAGCTCCTGGGCTATGAAACAACAGGCTTCAGGAGACCCTGCTGTCTATTGGTATTGAATAGACAGATTAGATTCATAGAATAAGGGCGATTGGACATATGAGTAGAAACCTGCACCCTTTAATTTCAATGAAAGCAAGAACCAAACTCACTCATTTATGGCTACCACCAAGACGTCCTCACTTACTCAACTATGTCTCCAAAAATTTTTTTTCATTTTTTCATAATTTACTTGTATATTAATTTCTTTTGAAAATGATGGTGGATTGTTCGAAAACATTTCTCACTCTTTTTTTAAATTAGCTTTTCAGAAGTGTAGAAGTAGCCCTGTGATCTCCAAAACTAGTTTGAATTAGATGCATAATTTTGAGTTCATCAAGTTGGAGGAAGATTTGAACTTTCCAACACTGGTGTTTCATCCTCTGTATAAAACAGGTAACAACAAAAAAAGGGAGCGTAAGCTTGCCTCAACAATTCTATGCAAAGAGTCTCCCAGTTTGTTTTTTCTTTAATTATTGTCAGTCCTTGAGAAATGTACATATCTGTTGCAATAAGCAGGAGTTGTGGCACGCTCTGTGAAGATGGGCCAAACCTCCTGCAGGACCATGTGAATGGAATTCAGTATATATTGCAGACTAAAAATATGTAAGAGCATTCCACTCCTCTCATGTGACTTTTCTTTCTCATTCAGCTGTACTCAGATCTCTGTGGGGAGCAAGTGAGAGTCTGCTAAGTCAATGCATGTAAAAGCAGTAGAGGCTCTTCCTCAGAACCTTCTTTCCATCATTTAAGGTATTCATTTGTCGACAACACTTGATAGATCACTTTAATCCAGAATTCACTGATACAGGAGAGATATTGACTTGCTCTATTGTGTAAACATAGAAAACTCCAAGTCAAAACCCCTGCCAGTGATTTCAAGCTCTGAGCTCTAGGAACCATGGGACTGAAACAAGAAATTGTGAGAGTCAATGGCACTGACAATCATATGTTATTGACCAGACTGATTGGAAATTAAAGCACCACCCCCAGAGGAAAATTTGCAAAGCAATCAGGGAGTGCTCAGGTGCTCTGTATTCTTGAGTTCTTATTCCTGCCTTGGCTGGATCAGTATTAACAAGGACAGTAGAAAATCTGCAAAATATTTCTGAAAGCTCTTCTGTAAAAAAGTTGTTATTGACTAGGGTCCCATGTGAAAAGCTGGGATGGGACTTGGATGATTTACATTAAATTTTACCTGTACCTTTAAGTTGATATGACTTTAGGGAATTCATGTCACTTCTGGATATCTTTAGATTTTTAATTTACAGAAAGTGAGGTAATCAAATTTTCTTCCTTCCTAATCCTCCAAGACAGTCATGAATCAGGTTGTAGACAATGATGTGTTGAATTGTAAGCAAAGAAGGATCTGATGAAATTCAGAATACTTTCCCCCTGACTATTGTATTTTCCCTTTGTTAAGAATCACTGTAGTTCCTTTGCATGCAACAGACAATGGAGTAGCACAGATATGTCCTGTCTTGTTTCTGGTATCTTCCTTCTCTCCAAAACATTATCAGTGATTGCACCAATAGGAAAGCAGAGTTTGGGAGATTGGATTTGTCAGTTAACTTGTACTCCCTCTGCTGGTTGGATGGCTTGTATTATTTCCCCCCATGACTCCCAGGCTCTAAGATTAATTAACAATGAACTTATTTATTTGTTTTCAGTAAAGTTGAAAATTATGCATACTTTCTAGAGAGTGATCAACTTAGAATAAAGTTTTGTGATATTTTATGTTTTCTAGTATTTGGAAGAGTGCCTATTTAGTACAAATGTAAAGGCCAAGTTAAAAAAACCAGGTTTTATCAAGGTGGTGTTATCAAGGATTAGAAAATCTAATAAAACTCCAATTTTCCAATGGCACATACAAATAAAGACATAATAAATAAATACTCATCTGGCATCAGGCATCAACTATTGCTTTTAAAACACTGAAATAGGGAATAGTCTGATAAAAAGATCCAGAATATTAAATATGTTTAAATTCATGGGTTTATAATAATATTTTTAAAAACTCTAAGCATTTATGTTTAAATGATAAAGAATCAATTCATTATTTGGACACTGGGAAATAAAAGGAAAAAAAAGCAATTATCTTGTGTTTTCTGAGTGAATTATACTATTGAGTAATACAGTAGATGAAAGAAGTATTTCTTTATATAAATATTCTAGCCAATAATGTAAAACAAATGCTAGAATTAGAATGCCACCATTTTGCATTCCCTGGGCCTTAGCTACTCTTTAGACTCTATGTCGCTTTTGGCACCTCCCTCAGGTTGCTCTTTTTGATCCTTGTTGAAACTTTGCTTGTTGGTTTTGGTGACTGCATGTGCCTAGTCTCATGTCACACCAAGTGGGACAGCTGGGAAGAGAAAAGAGAGTACAGAAATCTGTTTTTTTTTTTTTGCCAGTTTTCAAACTTTGCCAGATAAACTCATTTTCAGCAGAGCTCATGTTGTATTAAGTGTTTCCTATTGTATATTTTTGTATATAGGCACTCCTCACTTAACGACTGAGTTCTGTTCCTACCACTAGGTTGTTAAGTGAATCGGTTGATAAAACGAGGAGCTTAAAGGCTGATGTCTGGTGATGTGTTGTCATGCCATAAGATATGGATTTTTCAACAGATGTCACGTGACACCATACTTATAAATGAAATGTGTAGTCTTGAGTGATTGAGAATGCTTTTTGTAGTGAATACTAACCAACTGAGGGAACAAGACAAAGACTGAGAAAGGGGATTCTGGAGACTCACACAGACTGAGAAAGGCAATTCCATGCACTGGAGAATGGGTCACTAAGTCCAAGCAGTTGTTAAACAGGTAGGTCATTAAGTGAAGATTAGCTATATTTATATGATTTGCCTTCCTATGTTTTTTAATCTAGTTTATCTTCTCAGTTACTTATAAATTTAACTTAGATTTAAGTAGTAGACTCAAAAAAGATGAGTAAATAATTTAAACAAAGGTGTTTAAGAAACAACCAATTAATTTTGTTGAGCATCTTCTATAAGCCATGTACCAGGTTACTTTCTTTACAGATGTTGTAGAAAATAATGGCTACTATTTATTGAGCATCAACTATGTACTAGGCAGTTCACATATATTATTCTTAATGCCACAAAAAATATACTATCTCAAAAAGTGGGTATTCATTATCTCTATTTTACAGATAAGAGATGTGAGGTCCTGAAGGGTAAAATGATATACTCAAAGTCACACTGACAGTGTGAGTCCTTCTGGTTCCAGAGTTCACTCTTTTTCACCATGTGATAGTGACTGAACACTGACTGACAACATGGAAGTTTTTATTACATAAGGTATCGTATTGTAGATTAACTGCATGATGAGGTATGGCACTAGACTTGTGTGTTAGTATGAGCTATAAGATTAACTGTGGATGATGTTATTTTGGCACTGGTTGTCCTTCCTGTCATATGAGTATAAATCACAATTGTCATGGCAAATAGGTAAAATCACATTTGAGTATTACAAATTATAGCTAAATTTAGAGATGTGCCCTGCCAACTGTTACTTTTCCTTTACTACTTCTGGTACTGTGTCATTTCAATTTGCCTCATTTCATTCATGATTTACTTTTCTCTTATTACAGTGTAATGGGGTCTGATGTGTTGATCACATACTGATGATTTCTTGGTAAATCAATGGAAGATGACTTTTCTTCTAGACTACTATTTATTGATAAAGATTGAAATATTTAAAAGGAGCATTGGCCCCGTATTATATTCAATCTCAGAACTTCTGCATTTGGAAGCACAGGAGACAATAAACATGATCAGACTAAAAGAGAATATACTCATTTTATTGCAAAATTTTTCTTCATGTGACCTATCCTCACTTAGAAAAAAGCTACTTGATGTTGGGAGCTTTTCTACTCTGGGGATTTGACTATCTGTTCTAATTACTGCCTGGGAATAAATATGCACAGACAAGAGAATAAGAACTTGACTGAGTTTCATGTTTAATAGCAATCTAATGAAGAAAAAAACCTTTTTTTCATTAAAAATTTGTCTTTATTTTTTTCTTATAGCTTTTTAAATGGAATTTGAAAAGGATTATGCTTTTTTTGGAGGAAGAGAATCGTATTCTCATTTGCTCAAGCATTAATGCATTGGCAGTGATTATTTAACTGATTACTCACTCATTAGTGATTATTTAACTAATCTGCCCCAAATGCAGAAGCATTAATACACATTATAGTATTTGTATGAATTTTACTTTCATAAAGCTACATATTTTTTTATGTTTATAAAAGTGTGGATATTGCTGATACTGTTGGTTAAGAATTCCCCCCCACGTGCACCCCTCCCCCAACAAGCAAAAACTGGTTCTTTTCTTACTTCGTTTATTCAATAGAGAAAAAGTCCTCTAATATCTGGGAATGAGTCTTTGACTGTTTTTGTTATTTATGCAACTAACAATAGATTTTTCAGGTGCTAGACATGACCCTGAGAACTATTTCTATGTTAACACCTGGATTTATTGAGTATTTCCAAAGCAATCAAGTCAAGTATCTTTCTTTTGAAGAACCTCATTATCATTAGAGAAATTCAGAGCACTCCACAGACATAGTAATGATACATATACCTAAAGATTACTAAAAAACAGTCCCAGTTTTCCGACCCTACCATACAAGAAAAAGTTATTTGGCCAAGTAAGATGCTTAAATTAGTGGGTTGCAATAATAAAAATCCGGTAACAATCAAAATACAGAGTTCCAAAAGGCAGTCACCCCTCGACAGTCAGTGGTTCTTAACCTGGGTGTCCAGGAGAATTACCAGGAGAAAGTGTGTGTGAATTCATTTCAATAAATACTGATGCCCAGTCTCTTCCCAAGTCTCTAGGTGTCGATGGCAGGCATCAGAATTTTTTAAAGCTCCCCAGATAATATTTATGTGCAGCCAGTGTTGAGAACCACTGCTCTACTTTCCAAATATATCATAAATTCTGGGGAAATGCGGGATGATTTACTCCTTGATCAGAAGTTCTGATTTAAATATGGGAGGCAATCAGCAAGGTTTGCTCACTGGCAATTCCTTTATTTCATTTAGAAGGCATTGCTGCATGGTGGGCGGTGGAGGTGTGAAGTCTCCAAAGATATTTTCTCAGATGTCTGTGGCACCAAAGGGTGTGGAGACTTTTCAAAATGATATGTTTTCAGACTGCAGAAGGTTTATCCATGTGGGACAGTATGAAACAAGTGCTTTTTGGGGTCTGGTAGAACTTTTTACAAAAGAGTACTTAGGGAAAGTGAGCTAAATAAGCTTCCTCTCCTCCCTTTCATTTTTATTTTTTGAAATGTGTTGGTGGTACCTGGAATAATTATCATCACATGAATGACCCAGAGTGGTGCTTCTCCTAATAAAGGGCAGTTTGGTAGAAGCCCAAAGATCAAACTTTACATCAAAATCCTGACCTTGTTCAAAGCCATCCTCTCCCATTGATAATAATTTCCAGTTTCTTTTAATATGGTGGGCATTTTGCTACATGGAGGACTACTGTTTGCTTAGTTTATCCAATAATGAAACACGGGAGGTGTGTGGATTAGATTTGCTTTCTGGACACTGAGGCAATTTAGTGAAAAGAAACGAGTTTGTGTGTTCATTCTAATTTATCAAAAGCTGCCAGGCTTGGCTGCACTACAGATCTAACAATCTACTTCAACCTTCAATGTAAACATTTTAATTACTATTTCTAACATTTGGCTGTCATTAAAAGTTAGAGAAAAACTTAATTTTTTTCACAAAGTAAATACTGGAAAATCCCTTTAAAGAACTCTCTCTTTCACACACACACACACACACACACACACACACACACACACACCCCACAGTTTTTATTTAAAAACAAAAAGAAAAATCTGTAAGCAAAAAGAAGAAAAACACAAAGAAGAAGAAAAATGGGAAGGAAAGAAGGAGGGAAAGAAAAGAGAAGGAGGGAAGGAAGAAACGAATAAAGGAATTAAAAAATATAGAAAACAAAAAATACAAGTATACACACACACACATACAGAGGGTGCCAAAAAATGTATACACATTTTAAGAAAGAAAAAAACTGTATTAAAATTGTAATACTCAATATATACCGATAACAAAAGATGAATACATGCCGTGTTTGACTTCCACAATTACAAGAGGTGCTCAAAGTGGTTACCATCAGTGTCCAGACACTTCTGATTATGGTGAACTACTGCTTGAGCAATGTTGATCAAAGTGTCCACTTGTATCACTGCACATGCCATTTCAGTTTCTTCCTGAAGTACCACCAGTGTGGCTGGTTTTCAATGGTACATCATATTCTTTAAGGTCCCTCATAAGTAGAAGTCAAGGGGTGTTAAATCAGGAGAATGTGGGAGAAACTCAATTGCACCTCTTTGTCCTATCCGTTGTTCTGGCAGATGGTCTTTGGCTCTCCTCGAATGACAACTGTGCTTTCGCTATTTTCTTTGACTGTCCAGCCTATTGTGTTGTGACACTAGCATTAATTTGATGAATGCCATCTTTTAAGTGATCATATTACACATTGCTACCATAATTCAATTCAAATTCAAAAATTAATACATAGATAACATCTCTTAAAATGTGTATACATTTTTTTAGCACCCTGGTATATGAGGTTGGAAAATTAATTTTGTGAACTCATCCTAGAAAAAGTGCTACATAACCTCATTGCTGAGTATCACTACAGTCACCTCCAAAGTACTCCCCTTGGGAAGTTATGCACTGACACCAGCACCTAGTCCACCCTTCAAAGCAATTTTGGAACTCTTTTTCTGGAATGGCCATCAGAGCTGTCATCATACCCAAAATCTGACAATTAAGTTTGTGAACTTGCCACCATCCACTTACATTGGCAGCACTTACTGAATTGTTTGTACAGTGCTGCCAACGCGTGTGTGTGTGTGTGTGTGTGTGTGTGTAGTCAGTAGGTGACACTGACAGTAAAAGAAAGCTGTAGTACAATTTGGTGAGTTCTTCCCATCTAACTCTGAAGGTCACTGTAAGATTCTCTTTGGCAGGATGTACACAAGAGTGTACTCAACACTATTGGATGACCCAAGCTATAGTTTTATTTGTTCTCCCACAGTAGGAGTAGTTAGTTGCAGTTGACATGTGTTTCTTGTTATGACCTGCAACTGTTACATGATTAGTATAAGCTGAAAGACTAACTTTCTATTCCAGTAAGTCACAATTTATCAAGATCTTTTTGGTTCTTCACAAAGCAGAAAATGGGAGCAAAATAGGTTAGAGAGGTAGTGGGGGGTGGGGCTCATGGTAGACAGTGGCGAAGACATTGCATATTACCTTGATATGGGAAGCCACTGGAGGGTTTGGAATAGAGGAGTGATATAACCTGGCTTTTATTTTAAAGTAATCACCTTGATTACTGGGTTAAGAATGGACTGTAGGAGTCAAGGGTAAAAAGCACAAAGATCATTAGAAGAAAATTGCACTAGCCTAGGAGAGAGATGATCTAACTTGGACCTGAATCATAACAATGGAGGTGGAGAGATATATGAGTATTTCAAATGCATAGACAACATGATTTGGTAATGGACTGGATGTTTAAGAGAAAAAGAGGAAGGAGTCTAGAATATAAGGTTTTGGCTTAGAAACAACTGAACTGATAGTAGCCATTAACTGAGATGAGAGAGATAGCCTGAGGAGCAGGGTTTAGGAAGCAGATTGGGGGTTTCTTTTTGTATGTGTAGTTTGAGAAGCCTATTGAACTTCCAAGTGTAGAAGGCAGCATTTGGTAGAGAACAGAATTGACTCTTCGGGGAGTCTGGAGTTCAGTGGAGAGGCTGGGTCTAAAGATAAAAATTTGGATCAGAAACAATGGGGCTTGTTATGTTTCTGTAAAGTCACTCGTTTATAAGCATTCCTTATAAACGAGTGACTTTTATATTATGTCCCTTGGACTTTTTTTTACTTTAGATTAAGTTATTAAAGATTTTTAGTTGTTTTAATTTAATCTTTAATACATTTTTACTATTATAAGGGTCTGGCAGAAGTAATGCCCTTTTTATGAGCTGGTCATTTATACCAAATCTTTTATTACAAAATCATAAGCATGCAAGTCTGTAATATAACACTATTTTAACTACTTAAAAAAGGGCGCTACTTCTGCTGGACCCTGTATATCACAAGTATCCATGCTTTATGTATCTCCAGATCAACTCTATCCCTGGTTTCTATCCCCAAAAAGTACTCAATACATATTTGGGAATCGCATGAATATTATGTCTTTCTGTTATCTTTAAAATAGAATCTAAAATGTCCTCTATACAGTGGGGTATGGTTTATGAATATTTTAAGTCTTAAATCTCTCACAACATATGAAAGGTATTGGCAAAATATAATTTGGGAACTCAATCTGTTATGTGAGAAAATCTCAGGCCAAAGGCTAGTAATGAACCTCCTTCCTACCCCATTCTGGACACCTAATTCAGAATGGACGTCCTGATAGAGCTTGGGATGGAAATAGATCTAAAAATTCTGTCTGTGTTAGCCCAAGGTTAACCATGATAACACTCAAGATGTCAGAACTATGAAAGCAGGTCTGGGGACATGTGTTAGTTGGTGATGGCTTTAGGAGTTTTGGACCAAGTACAACTAAAAGAACAAGTAAAATGTCCATGTAATTTGACTGATCAGTCTAGGTTAGGTTCACAATAGTTCTTTCCTGTGTTCTTCTGGAATGGAAAAGACTTAGGGGTTTAGTTGGTTTTCTTAGGTTACTTCAAGATGGGACACACGGGAGTTCCCTGATGGTGTAGCGGCTTAAGGCTTCGGCACTGGCGCTGTCAGTGCTGCGGCCTGGGTTCGATTCCCAGTCAGGGAGCTACCCACATACCAAAAAAAAAAAAAGCAAAAAAAAAAAAAAAAAAAAGATGGGACACACATCTTCTGAGAGACTAGGAACTGGAGGTAAAATGGTACTTGCTCAGACACTTTTTTGGCATTTTGTATCTGAATCCTCTGAAACCACTGAAGTCAGAAGGAAGGTGGAACTTAAAGGAAAATAGGAAGGTTGTAACTTCATCACTTGCACTCTGGCTTTCTGTGTACCATTCCACTCAGCAATGGCTTAGTGAATGCCTGCTTTGTATTGGGGGCTGTGACTTATGAGTTGGATTTTGTTATTGTGCTTAAGTGCAGTGTATAAATTTATTAAAAATTAGAAAATAATTCCCAATTACTGTTATAATCAAGAATTCAAAGCAGCCAATATCAATAATAGAACTTTAGTAGAATTTAACTACCGGCAAATTCTTCACAGTGAAGTAAAACTATTCACTAAAATTATTAAAAGGCAAAAAGTTGGAAGTAAAAGTTTTGAGTCTTCTTTACAGAGAAATATCCTTATGTATTGCTATTAGAAATACTATAAAAATAAAAAAATGGATAAAAGAATTAAATTATTCAAATTAGAAATATGTATGGCTGATAAACATGAAAAATATTGAATATTATTATAGTAATAAAAATTTTGCAATTACAAATGACAAAAAATATTTTTCCTGTTAACATTTTATGAATTAGGTTTTGAAGCTTGCATTAGTTTTATCTATCCATCTATCAGGTGAGTTGAATGTGAACTAACCAAGTGGACAAGAGGGTGAGGGTGTGGGAGAAGGGCACTCCAGAGGTTTGAAGTAGTACTCTGTGTCCAGAGATACATGAAAAGTTCAGCATTGCTGGAGTTTACAATGCAAGAGGGAGGAGAAGAGTGCAGAGGGAGGCAAGGTAGTAGGAAGGGTCAAGATCCTAGAGGACGCTGGGTAGGTAATGGTTAAGACCTTTTTCTATATCTTGAGGATGATCAGGAGCTAGTGAGAGACTTTCTATAGGGGAAATCCCAGTCAGATCAGAGAGTTAGGAAGAGCACTTGGACTCTGTAGGCAGGGTGAGGCTGAAGACAGAATGACCACTCAAGCACTATAGGTGGTCCAGTGAGATGGGGATGTTTGAACCTCACTGAGGAAGAGGGGCTGGAGAGGACAGTGGAAGAACAACAGGCAGCTTCTGCAGCACTACCACTCTGAGTTTACAGGTTTAACTTGTGATAATACACTTACATTCAAAGGAAAGCACCATCAAGAACACACTTAGACTTTTCAATTTTAACATAGGCTCACCTTCAAAGTTAAATTGCCCCTTCCTGTTTCCATTGGCATCACTGTAGGGTGGCGGGTAGGAGGCTATTAGTTCAGAGCTGGGTGTAGCTTGTGGTCAGCAAAATTTGTGGGTTTCTTTCTGCATGTTATTGTGGTTAGCTGGTCCTCACCCTGGCTGGAGGTATCTGATAATGCAAGGATTTGGACCTAAGTTGTAGGCACCTCCTATCTTAAGGCTCCTGCCTAGACCCTAAGGGAGTTTCTTGGAACCCTGAACTCTATTGCTACACTCAAATTAGCTCTACTGAAATGGTAACTAGGGAGAGACTTGGGATCTGAGGAGAAAAGAACTGTCCAGGTCTTAACAAAGACTGAGAGGGTCTTCAAATTCTCACTTGGAATTTATTTTTGCCCTTTCCATAAACATAATACATCTGGTTACTGCCCTCCTAACTCATTCTGCATAGAATGAGGGTAACAAACATAGCTCATAACCCTCCTCCATTAAAGAAAAAAATACTGTACAAAATTTTACAAGTAGACCAAAAAATGTACCATTTCACTTTTAAATCATAAATTATATTTTTACTGCTTAGGAAAATTTTTATGACTAATATGACTAATAATTTTTTAAATTACAGACAACAGTGTATCTAACTATAGTTAGGTTAGTAGATCTATCTCAAATATTCAGAAATGATTGAGATACTTTATGTTGGGTTTAAGCTGAGCCACTTCAAGCTAGTAAGAGAGCATGTGAGTAGTCATTTGGCAAAAACTAAAAGCCAAATATTGAAATAAAGTAAAAGTAGTTCTTTGCTGGGTGGTCAGGAATGAATGAGAAAGTCCATAGATATAAAGGTGAGCATTTCAGAGGTAAAGGTGCACAGAGCAAAAACCTGAGGGGCCGTATGTGTTCTCCAGACATTTTATAAATAGGGAATCTGAAGACCAAAGCAGTTAACTGTACTGGTAAGGTCACATAGCTAGTTGGAAGCAGAGCTTAGAGGAAAACTTACCTCTCTTGGCTCAATGTTCATTACCTTTTCCAATATCCCATGGTACTGTGTGACTAACTATGGAGTTGGAGATTTCAATGACTATGGATCGGCACAGATAAGGACACCAGAATGGGAAGAGTGGTAAGATTCTATGAGAAAATAACAAAAACAGAGCTGCAAACTTAAAATAATAGGTCTGATTAATCTTTTCAGGTTGTAAGAAACAATAACTGTCTCTTGAAATATGAAAAGAGGAAAAATGCACAGGAGTGGGGTGTGATTGGCAGAGGGTTCTCTAAGCCTTTATTTGGTGTTTAGGTCAGGAAATAATGTTAAGAATGCAACTTTAAGAAAAACCTTCAGGTGATCTATCTCTCTCTCTCTCTCTCTCTCTCTCTCTCTCTCTCCCTCCCTCCCTCCCTCCCTCTCTATCTCACCAAGGGCAAAGGATGAAAAAGTCCAATTAAGGAACTTATCCGACAGAAAACTCTAGCACATTGTTAAATAATTATATTGCCCTTCTAGTTGCCAGGAAGAGGGTGGAGATCTGTTAAAACTGTACAATAGACAAGGCACTACAAGGAATCCAGATAAGAACCAACAGAACTGGTTATAAAAAGATTAGAAGCACTTGAAGTTGACCAAACAGAAGGAACAGATAACACACATCTGCAGGTTCTAAAGGCGAGAGCGAGGGAACTGGTGAACCTAGGACTGCAGCCACACAACATCAAGTGGAAACCTGAGTAAGAAGGTGACTCCCTTGGATGTCACCTAAGATATTTTAGTAAAATAATTTTCTAAACAAAGTTGGTCTGAGCAACTGGTCCTTAGTTTTAGATGGTCTTCTGAAACTGAGTCACAAGACCTTCTTGATAGGTATGAGAAAGAGCACTCGAGGGACCTATGGTTCATAACCCTTAAGTGTAGTTCTCTAACGAAGTGGAAAATAAATCACAGATACTGAGCATCTGCTGGAACCAGGCACTCTGCTAGAGTCTTAATTCTAAGATCACACCAACTTAGGTGATTATTATCCCTATTGTTTAGACTTCAGAGAGTGTTAATTAATTTGGACGAGGTCATTCCAGTAATAAATATGTTACGGTGCAGGAATTAGTCCTGGCTGTGTCTGATGCCTGCCCATTTCTCATACACCACAAAGTGATCATTTTCTTCTCTGTCAAGGTTGGAGCTGAGGGAGCTGAAGAAAATGCTTAGAGAGGGCAGGTCAGTTCATCTTATGCTGGTAAATGTGTGCCTGACTCCATTCTTTTTTCTACAAGTTTTATAGTTTTAGCACTTACGCTTAATCGTGTAAGCCATTTTGAGTTAATATTTGTATATAGTGGCAAAGACAAAGGTTCAGAAATTTTGCATATGGATATCCATTTTTCAGTACCATTTATCGAAAGTACTATTTTCCCTTATTGAATAACCTTGGCATCTTTGTCATAAGTTAATTAGCCATATATGTGTAGATCTATTTCTGAGTCTCTTCTATGTTTATCATTATGTAAATACCACATAGTCTTAATTACTGTAGTGTTATACAAAGACTTGAAATCAGATGGTGGACAACCTCCAACTATCACTACACTCTTTATAGAGAAGTAAAATTTGAAAATATTGTGAGGGGATATTTCTTTTTCTTACTTAAGTATTCTGAGCACTTGTACATATTCTGGAAGCATCCTTCGGCTTCCTGTAATAATTTACACCAGTTGCTACTCAGCTTTAAGTATTCTAAGCATTCATTATAAGTTACTGCTTTCATGTTCTTTTGTGAATGAACCCCTTAAATCACAGGTCTCCAATCCGGGAGGTCTGTGGCCTGTTAAGAACCAGGCCACACAAGCCAGCGAAACTTCATCTGTATTTACAGCCACTCCCCATTGCTCCCAGTATTGCTTGAGCTCTGCCTCCTGTCAAATCAGCAGTGCATTAGATTCTCATAGGAGCTCCAACTCTACCATGAACTGCACATGTGAGGGATCTAGATTGCATGCTTCTATGAAAATCTAATGCCTGATGACCTGAAGTAGAGCTGAGGTGGTGATGCCAGTGCTGGGGAGCTGCTACAAATACAGATTAACATTAGCAGAAAGGTTTGACTGCACAGAGACCATAATAAATCAATTGCTTTCAGACTTATATAAAAACCCTATCAGTGAGTGGCAAGTGACAATTAAGTTGCATCTGGTAGCAGGCTTTATAGTGGCAAGTGAGTTCTATAATTATTTCATCATATATATTACAAAATAATAATAATAACAATAATAATAGAAATAAAAGTGCACAATAAATGTAATGCTCTTGAATCATCCTGAAACCATCCCCCACCCCCTCCCAATCACTGTCTTCCATGAAACCAGTCCCTGGTGACAAAAAGGTTGGGGACCATTGTCTTAAATGGATCACTTCATGTCCATGATGTTAGGGAAGTGGGTGACATTACTGAACAGTTCTATTTGTCAGACTGTCACTTGCTCTCCCATGGTTTCCTGGTGCTTGGGAACCTGGACTCTCACTTTAGTGGCTTTTAAAACAGGCCGTGCAGATTGCATTTGAAATGGCAAAGAGCTCACTTTTAAGTCTTGGAAATTCCAGAGAAAGTAGAATCACTTTCACCAAATCAGTCCATGGAAATGAGGAATCAAAACCATTAGTCATGCAAACTAGTATTATGTCACAAGTCAAGGGGATTTATGCTGAAGACAGAGTCCCAGCCTTGTCTTTTGAATGTGGGGATCCTCCCCTCTATTACCAAAGGGGTTTTGGACAGAAACATTTCATTTGCTATTTTCACAGTGGTAGAAGTGTGTATTATATCACACTTACTATTCTATAATTATTTTCCTATCTGAAATTTTCTTTCCACAAACAAGGGACAAAATTTGATGAGTTTAATGGTGAGTGACAACTGTCTTTGCATAATAGAAGCTCATTTGTTTAGGAATATTTTTGAAGAAATGTAACAAAGTACCAGCTCAGAAACTAAACATTTTTTTCTAAAATAAATTTTACATTTCATTGTTTTCATAATGGAATATGCTGAACGAATTTAATCTTACCTGGTAACTCGGGGACTCTTGAGGATGTAGTGTTGTTTGCCCCTTTATGAAATGGTCCTATACTATTGTACTTTTTACTTCCTCTGTTCACTTAATAGCTCTCTACTCTCCTATTGGCATGACTTTTTGAGATGAGATAATGAAATTATTGAACTACTATATTAGAAATGAGATAATCGAGCTTGCTGGAATTGTGAGAAAAGAGCATATGAGTTCTGTGTAGGGCCCAAAGGCTTCTATGAGTTCATGGTTTCTTTCATTAAACTTTCTGACATGTTTTGTCTCCTCAGTGACTCCAAGATTCTTGGCTTTGTTGCAGATAGTTTAAATTGCTGGAAATAACCAATTCTCTCTCTTGCTCTGTGTGTGTGTGTGTGTGTGTGTGTGTGTGTGTGTGTGATTGTGTGTGTATATAGGAAGGTCTTGTGTGATGTCTATTAAATATGTGAGAGGTATAATAAATACACAGATATACACCTATAACATGTACTTAAAGTTCCTTAAGAGCATCTCTATATATCTGTGTCTGGTATGAACTAAGCCCTCAATAAATGTCTGTTGAATAAATGAAAAAGTATACAGACTTTGCATTTATTGATAGGTAACAGCCAATAGCAACTTTCTAATTCCTGCTGCAATGTGGGAAATGTGTGATGTCCATCCTGGAGTTAAGCTCCAATTCCTCTTGGAAGAGATGGTTATTCTGAGAGTACTGTTATGACTACTGACCACTCAAGCTTTTGGGGCTAAACTTCCAGGCAACAAGTTTTTTGTAGAAGGGTGTAACTGTACCACATGTACCCATCCAGCTCAAAACTGCTCTCTAGGGAAAGGGAGCGTCTTCAGTCTAATTTTACTCTAAAAATAAAGAGCATATTGGCCACTTCCTAGTTAATCAAATGCTATCTAGAATATAGATATAAAAAGGCAGTTGCTACATCAAGATTTTCATACTGCTATTGGGTCAAAGGGGAGTACATTCTTCAAATGCTAAACACTATTGAGAGTCAATAAAACAAGGCAGAATTTAATGGTTTAGAAGCAATTAACTATACTTCCCTCCTAGAATCAATCAGTAAAACAGTTGATCTGAAAGTGGAGAAAGGATTATTGAAAACATCCCACGTATTTCATCCCAGATAAATAAAAAAATTAGCACTAATTATATTGGACTGTCTCTAACATGAAATAAGATATTTGATTTGAACAGAGTCTTGCTTAAAAAATTGTTTTCATTAACTTTTAAATTCTTTTTAAATGACGTTTGGGTCTTCATCCATGAAGAAGCAGTTATTTATAATGGTATCTGTAATATATCTCTTTTTTTATTGCATATTAGATTAGCTTTGCATTCATATCCTCTTCTAAATAATACCAGTGCACCTTGATGCTTGAAATTACTAATTTAGATCTCCAAATTGCTTGAAGCTGACTTTGATTTTGAATCGACATATTTTACCTACATTGACAAGTCATATCAGCAGCAAGTTAACACTTAGATCCCACTGTAATCCAAGCTTGTCCAACCTGCTACCTGTGGGCCACATGCAGCTCAGGACGGCTTTGAATGTGGCCCAACACAAACTTGTAAAACTTTCTTAAAACATTATGAAAATTATGCATGGAAATTTATTTTAGCTCATCAGCTATTGTTAGTGTTAGTGTATTTTATGTGTGGCCCATGACAATTTTTCTTCTTCCAATGTGGACACTCCTGCTGTAATCCCTGATGTAAAGACTATAAGCAGGGAGAACACAAAAGAATACAGAATCTCATGAGGCTCCAGTGCAAAACCTTTGACAATCTCTTTGTGAACTCAGGGGATCTGATCTAGCACTCCACAGCCCAAATCTGCATGCCCTTCTAATTGAGGTAATCCTGAGATGTAGCCCTTCCTTTAGTCTGGGCGTTGTACAACTGATCCAAACTACATTCATGCAGCATTCATTTTGTGGGAAAAGGTACTATTACCTGTGGTTGGTGCATTGGGAAGCTAACTGAGTTTAAACCTCAGGGCCCCTTCTAAGTAAATCTTCACATCCATACATAATTTTATATTTGTTATTTAAAACATTTTTTTTTCTTAAAGAATGCCCAATGTTATGCAAGCATCTGGCCCACAAGACCTAGCTTTGCCCAGGTGTTACCAATGGGGATTCTACCTGTGAAGGATCTGATGGAATGGGTGAGCAGCAGTCTTTTCCAACCCACGCACCTCTAATCATTGTCCTTTTGTTTTTACTGCTTATCCAACTTGGCTTTGTTTCTAACTCTACATGTTGCTTCATAGTCTATATGATGCGTTTGTCCAAAAAGCATTTCTCTAGTCTGAACTTCTTTATGTCAGCCTGGTCTATCCACCTCAAATATTTCAGGGAAAGCCATGAATACCTCCTGCAATACTGTAGCAACCACACCAGCTCCAGCCTTGTGCACACAGTTGGTCTGGTGCAGGTAGGCAATAGTCAGCCTTGCTTGGGTTTGGTGGACGGGCTTAAATATATGTATCTGCAAATCCTAAGTGTTTCTCATCCCTGGAGTAATGTGTACCTACTGCACAGAATTTGCAAGCATTTTTTTCTCCAGTCAATTGTCCCCCCTACCAAATACTGTCAAGTACATTGCTGGAAACATTGCGTTAGAGTGCCATAGAATCTCTTATACTATAGGATTTCTGGGGTTAGACTGGGGAGACAAGTTAGAAAAGTTAGGGCAAATCATTTGTTATTGCAGGAAGTCTGTATTTAAAAAAATAAAAGTGAACATGTCCTTTCCTGGACTGGCACATGCAGTGTTCTTTGATGATTTTAAAAAGTTTGAGGGGCACTGATAGAGAAATATTTCAAAACATATCACCTTGTCTGAAAAGGGAATTTTGATCCTGTCAGGTTGGGTGGGCGCTGTAAGATCTATTCATCACTGGAGTGCTGTGATGCTGCTGGCAGTTTACAAGCACCCTTTCCTACCTGCCGGATGGCCAGTTTCTGGATGGAGGTAAGGCTTGCTTCCACTTGGCTTGGGCTCAGCACTCCCACCGCTGGCTTTTCAAGTGCAGCTGAATGGAACACACTGTGGGAAAACCACCATCCCATGCTAATTTTCAGAGCCATTAGAAATGAACAGAGTCCCTCTCTCTGCTCTCCAGGCTGGACAATAGCGTTCTTCTCACCAAGGCTATCAGAAAAGCCAACCATTTACAAACAAAGCCCTCTGGTTACAAAGTATAGGCAGTTTCTGGAAAGTTCTAAATATGCTCTCCAATTACAGAGTCTGACTCTGCTGTCCCTTCTTAGACATAAGGCCCCTTGATGTTAGTGGATGTCCTGCATGAGGGAGGATTCTGGGATTCGTTTTTAAAGAAGTTTAATGTTTTTAATTGTTATGGCTGGAAACCTTCCACATACCCATTGAATAGCTCCTTTTCAGGCTCCTATGAAAATGAGATGTCTATTATGATCCCAGGATGAAGCAATAAATAATTATTAAGATAAACCATTTTATAAAAGGAAGAATTTTTTTCCCCTCCATGCCTGCTTATTTAAAACTCTTTCTGAGCCTATATGGAA
>PVJL010001689.1:0-192500 GCA_004026885.1 Lyroderma lyra | reverse complement strand
TTGAGACAGGTGAGTGGGAATGCCACGCTGCGGTCTATCAGCAGTTCCTTAATCAGCTGCAAGTGCCTTGGCAGTGTTGCGTGTGTGCGTGCGTGTGCGCGCTCGTGCGTGTGCATGCGCGCGCTCGTGGTCGTGCGTGTGCGTGTGCGTGCGCGCGCTTGTGGTCGTGCGTGTGCGTGTGCGTAGGTGAGAGACTAAGAAGCAGGAACTGAGAATCACAAATATGCCGAATAGTGTATTTCATAGAGACATGCTTCTTTCTTGAATGAATAGATGATAAAAGAACTTCTCCCCACGAAACCGTAAGTGAAAAAATAACTGTATTAACATATTTTCGTAAAAGATAGAGAAGACTGCTAGTTGCCTACTGAATATGTTTTCCCTTTGTTCCTTTGTAACAAAACCCTGATTTTTGGAAGTGAGCAAGGTGGGGTGGGAGAGGTTTTGTTTCTCAACCTCCCTTGCTGCTAAGTTCTGGCCAATAGGTAAGGTAAATTTATTTGGTGGACTATCTGGGAAAGTTCCTTAAAAGAAAACCAGATGACAGCTCTATTGTCATCGCACAATGCAAAGCTAGATGCTGAGGATGTCAAAACAGAAAGATAGAAATAGCCTGTGTCTCTAATGGCATCTTGTTGACTGTATAAAGGTTCTGGATTTCCTTTCCCAGATTCCTTTTACAAGAAAGAATAAATCCCTGATTTGTTTAAGCCACTGTGACAGGGTCTGGGTTGCTAGTAGGCAAAGCCGGTTCCTAACTGATACAGAAGGCTTACTTTTTTCTCAATACGTGGGTAGTACATGTGACACAAAGAAGTGAATGCTCAAACTATTATACTTACTAATATAAAGTAAGTCAACAAAGAGAAGACGGTAGATTCTAACTCAACTCTATTATATTCAGCCTTTATATATGAATGTAATAACCTTTAACGTCACAGACCCTTTTGAGAAACTGTAGACAATCTCCTTAGGGAAATGCATATATACATTGACATAGGAAATCTTTACATACAGTGTCAGAATTTTATGAAATCAGCAAAGCTTGTCCACAGAGCCCTTGTTAAGTATTCTGATATGGTGATGGAAAGAGAATTCACACTGGGCAGTGAATATATAATGCAACAAATGGATGACACACTGTAGAATTGTACACCTAGAACCTATGTAATTCTTGCTAACCAATGTCATCCCCCCCACCCAAAAATATATATATATATGGAAAAAGAATTCTGCATTAGATTATAATTACTTCAAAAGTCAGAAAAGAAAGAACTAGATCTGGCGGCTAGAGGTTTGTGCATTCAGAGTCTTTTTCTCAGTGAAGCTCAGGATTAGATTATATTACCAGGTAGTGATATGCCTTTCCAGGGCCTTTTAGGAGAGCAATTCTAAATCTTGGATTTGCAGTTGGCTGGTGAGACCATTTGGTGTGGGAGAAATCAGATGCTGCTCTGAGGTCTAGTAGGCCCTCAGGATCCAGGGATAGAACAGGCCATCACAGGGAACTTAAAGAGGTTTCTGAGGCTAGCTATAGTCCAAGGTAAAACAAACAAACAAACAAACAAACAAACAAACCCATAAGCAAGCTGATTTATTCATTAAACCTGAGCAAAGGATATCAGGAAGGACTTTGTGGCTAAATGTGAACTGTCTTTGGAGAAGTATCCACACCTGTTCATTAGATGTTAGTAGATTTTGAGTAGTTATAGGACTTTGTATGTTTGTGAGACACACTAACAAGGCATTCTGAATAGCTAGTTGGTTAATGAAAATGTAACAAGATAATTTACTTATAGAGCAGCTGTTGCAATGTTTGGGCATTTCATTTCAAGCTGCTATGGGCTGATCTAGTACAGAGAGGCTTTAGTGAAAGTATATTATAATAAACAGTGTCCATTGGGTAAATTTGCCTAAATAGCTTTTTGTGCATTATGTTTGTGGGAAAAGACATGTGATATTTTGAAAACTGTTTTGCTTTCATTTCCCATCAAAGTAATCCTTTCACAAAATTGTAATTATATACATATGATACCACAGAGCAGGCTTAATCCAAGTTGCAAAAAATGTATAGGTCTTACCGTATTAATCTTTTTATATATATTCATTTATTATAACTCATTTATTTATATCTTTATCATGCATGCTTTCCTCTTGCACTATTTGTGTATCTTTTACTCCTTAAAAAAAAAATCACAAACAAAACAATATTCTGATTTTATTCATTTCAACCTCCAAAATTACATGAGGAACATAACAACATCGTGTTTGTGGAGCATTTTCTCATTTTTTCTCATTTTTATAGAAAACTAGAATATTCTGGAGCTGTTGTTCTTAAATTTCAGTATGCAAAAGACCTATTGAGCACACTAAAATGTAGATTCCAAGTCCCCTTGAGGCTCACATTTGGGGGTCCATGGTACAGTTGGTAGCATTTGTGCTTTAAGACAGCCACAGTTTGCATCAAAGAGCCAAAGGCTCTTTCGGTAAACGGGTGAGATTATTTGCTTCCTTTATCTGATTCTTTCCATTTGAAGACCTTGGAGCGCTATGTAAGAAATTTATAACAATCTTGTGCTGGACAATAATGGGAATAGTGACATCCAGCAGAAACCGGGAGGGAAAATGTGTTATTCTCATAGCTGCTTTGCCCTGGGTAGGATACAGGGTTACAATTGACAGTGTAAGAGATCGTATGTATGCTGGGGACATACTTGACGCTCAGTCGTTGGAAGGAATTCTGATGCACTCCATCATTTTTGTGGTGACTCCTTAATATTGTCATTTGAAAACACCCTTCTCAGACTGTTCAAGTGATGATTTAATTGATGACAATATTAGTAAAAGAAACTTTTGAGCATTTTTCCGATTCTGTTGCATCTGTTTCATGTCATAAACCCACAGATGGTCTCTTCTCTCTTTAGGGGACTTCTAACATTCTTGTTTTACAATGTTAGGAATTATAATATATACAGTATGCTTCTCTGAAAGTGTCACTTATGTTTGTAATATACTGTTCTTTAACCTAGAAGCATGTGTCATGTAAACTACAGATGTCTGTTTTTTTATATTTATGTGGAGGGTCTCAATTACTTGCTGTCTGCTTTTACTAAACCTTCATGTACAAAGAATTTTTCTCTATATGTTTGGCTCCACTTGTGAGAGGTAGGGCGAAGCTGGGTGGAGGAATGGGGCTCCTCCTGAGAGAGGCCTACACTGAACAGGAGGTGTAATCCACAGTAAGTAGTGCTCAAGAAAGGGAAAGGCCAATATCAGGAGATGCTTAATGCATTCACCAGGGATAGTGAGGAGTGAGAAGAAAGGCCTGGATAACAGAAAGGGGCAGGAGCTGATAAGAAAGGTGAGAGAAAAAGTGAGAGGGTCCAGGTCATTTTCCATGAGTGGATCTGGGATTCTCAAAACTCGTTTTTAGTAGCATAAAATCTCATTTCCAGACAATACAAGCCTTTGTGAGTCAATTTTAAGTAATCATTCAACGCACCTAGCTCTTTCAACTATCTTCAAACACAGGATTTGTAGCAAGGTCGAAAGTATCTACTAAAGAGAACTCATAGCTGATGTAACCCTATATCCTCATGTGATTTTGCTACAGCTTCTCTGTTGGTTTCAGCCACCTTTGAAGGCATTGAATGGTACCACCATCCTACGACCACATCCCACATGTGGGCACTGATGACTTCACTGGGATAGAGGTCCCTTGATGCCTTTCTCTTTCTTAAGCTGCCAGTCTTTAATGTGTATGTGTGTAGGGCATTGAGTATGAGGTGTCCCATGCTGTCTACACAGATTCTGTGGCTTCAAACCAAGTCAATCAGTGCCTGTATGGGGAAGTGGACCTCAAAGCTCTAAATGCACTGTGGGGAGGGGACTAGCATGGTTGTGGCACATAGTGGACATTTAAATACTTTGACAGGGGTTTCCTGGTGGTGTAGTGGCTAGGCTTCAGTGCTCTCAATGCCACGGACTGGGTTCAACTCCCAACCAGGGAACCACCACAAAAACAAATGAACAAACAAACAAACGAAAACCAATAAACTTTGATTGAGTCAGTTTTTAGTGATGGATGTGCAGACTATATTATTACTGAAGGTATTTGTATTATTAAATCATGATATGAATCCTAAAAAGCATTTCATTCATTCAACAAACTCCTATCGATCACAGTGTGTCAGGCACTCTGTTCAATACTTACTATATGTACTGTGGTATTAGAAGCTGATAATGTCCCTGCATGTGTGGAAGTTTGAATCTAACAAACCAAAAAATGATAATAGTAGGATTTAAAACACTGGTGACTGTAGGGAGGGAAATAAACTTTGGGTATCCTCTTACTCACAATTTGTTATATCTGATTTTTGGTGAGGTTTGGTGGGGATGGATGGTAGAGGAGAAAGTTTCAGGACGATTATGATATTAGGAGGAATGATGGTGAATAATGGATCACAGAAGATAGGATTAAATGGACAATTTAAATACTAAGTAAAGAATCAGGATTTCTGGTTGGAGGAATGGGGCTCCTCCTGAGAGAGGCCTAAACTGAACAGGAGGTATAATCTGTGGTAAACAGTGTTCAAGAAAGAGAAAGGCCAAATCACAAGAAGCCCAATGTGCTCATCATCAGGGAAAATTGGGGTGTGGATAGTCAGGAATAATAAGAAGAAAGGCTGGGATGATAAAAGTGGCAGGAGCTGATAAGATAAAATAATTATACATGAGCAGCCTTAATTTCAAATGGTCTTTGATTGAGATTCAAACTTTGAGACTAGCTCCCCAAAGTAGTTGGGACTGAAATTCAGTAAAACATGTCTTTATGGCTTGACTCAGGATTAGAGTCATTCCATAAAAATAGATGTTCTGGAAAAATGGAAATTGGTACTTTTTAAAAGAATTTTATTTATTTATTTATTTATTTATTTATTTATGTGGTTGGTTCCCTGAGTGGGGATTGAACCCAGGCCGCAGCGATGAGAGTGCTGAAGCCTAGCCATTATACCACCAGGGAACCCCTCTAAAAGAATTTTATTTAAAAAAATTCTTTTCTCTGTCAGCAATCAAATGCATATACTTCCTTTTCCTCTATTAATAAATTAGGATATAAAAAACCTCATAAAATTACATAAATATACAATTATTTAAACCTTTACCAGTTACTTTGCATAAAACCACAAAATATTTTGCCTAAAATAAGATTATACAAGAACAAAAATTTTCATTATAAATTAAAGAAAATCTTGGATCTTTGAAAGGGCTAATAAATTTTGTGCAATATATAGCTTTTACTAGTCTCCAAATGCAATTGGTTTTTAAAGGATTTAGAACTCATAAACACTAAGGGCCCTCCTACAGTGGACCAAGCACTGTAGTAGGTGCATTTGTAGAGATTTTCTCTTTTAATCTCATTTAATCACTGACATCACCCTGTGAAGTGGGTTTTATGCTCATTTTACTAGAAAACTGAGGCTTAGAGGTTAAGAGAGTGGCCCAAGGTCATCTGGCTGGTAGATGGAAATACCAGCATTTGAACTTCCAAGTTTAGAGCTTTTTCCACTAGACCAAGTGGTGGCACCCAAGTCTCTATGAATGACAACTGTGGCAACTTAGATTTTGCCTTTTATCTGAAAATGGTTTATAGTTTCTTCCCTAATTATAATCTGTAAAGGATGTGGAATAAATTATTCCATAGAAGCAATTAGTCTGGTCTTGAAGTGATTTTGAATTAGCTTTGTATGACAAAACCACAAAAATCCTTTAATAATCTGACCTCTGGGCTGCAAGTAAAAGAAGGGAAGTGTGGGCAAAGGGCAGAATAGGGAAGAATAATAAGGTTTTGGTGTAGCAGCAAGGAGTAAGAGACTCTGATTCCTATGAGAAATTTCCAAATGAATGAGGGAGAGGCCTCCTTCAGGACCTGGTTACCTGCTTACTGTCCTAGACTCCTGAGGGCCCCATAAACTTTTATCCTGGGAATACTAGTAGGGTAATATCAGGACTGCTTATACTAGAAAGAAAGTAGGCTTTAGAGATTATCAGGGGTGTCCAAACTTTTGGCTTCCCTGGGCCACAGTGGAAGAAGAATTATCTTGGGCCACATAAAACACACTAACACTAACGATAGCTGATGTGCATAATTTTTGTAATGATTTTAGAAAGTTTATGAATTTGTGTTGGGCTGCATTCAAAGCTGTCCTGGGCTGCATACGATCTGCAGGCCGAAGGTTGGACGAGCTTGGATTAGATACTTTTATCTCTTACAGCAAGGAAGCTCACTGAAATGTAATACTTGGTATTCATACTCATATAAAAACTAAAATAACTAAATACTGTAAGATTTTAGGTGATTTCTGGAACTATACAACATTTGGTTTCACGTACGTGCAGACAGTAATCTGTTAATTTGCATTTCTTTCCAGTGCAGAAAGCAATGGGATAGACCAATTTTTTCTTAGATATATGTTCCAGGTCTGTATTGCATTTTGATAATTCCAACCACAATTAAAGTGGTATTTGAAATCTGGAGCAGTATTCACAATATAGTGATGACCCAGATTTATGCATGACAGGTGGTGGACATTTAGTTGAATTTTAAAGACATTGCCCATTTAGGGCATATATGCCTTCAAAAGCTGAAAATTATGGGATTTAAATTTAAATTTGCTGTGTTTATTTTTTTATTAAAATTTCTAACAAAATTGTTTTTTTACTTTTCATTTATTTCTATGCATTATTTATAAAAAAATTATTTGTAAAATGACTTAAAAACCTAAAAAATGAATTCATATAAAGGATTCATTGGCCCAGATGGTAAATAATGATGAGTGTTTCCTGGTTTCTGAATTTATTGAGCTCTGTGATATCCCAATGTTTATCAATAATTGAATGGATAAAGGAATGAATTTAGACCCAATTAATTAGAATGTGTGGGATTTTCAAAAAGAATATGCAATGAAAAAAGGTAAAATAGTGAGGAGATCAAACTGAAGGAAAAAATATTTATGGCCTTGAGAAATAGAGACAAATATGGCTATAAGTATAGCAACCACTGAAATCTTTTTAGCTGCTGACAACTCTATAACTATTTTGGTCCTTCTCATCAGTATTTCAGAGTTACATGGTGGATCCAATTCCATAGGCAGTTTAGTTACAAAGTTGGAGAAAGAGCTTTGTATATCTACAGGTATGTTATCTGAAAGAACATATTTTTTGTGAGAACAGAGTCTCATGACTGTGAAAAATAATACATTACACACCGAAATGCAACTTTTAATGATTCCATTTTCTGTTTCTATAAGCCAGTTGCAATTCACTTCTTTGCAACTTGCAGTTTTATACTTTATGCTAAACTTGTACTTCACTTCTTGCTGCCTCTATTTGTTTCAGTTTCCACAAAGACAACTGTACCTAAATAGAAATGTGTTTAAATTTTATTATGTAAATTCAAGGATGTTTATGGTAGCATTATTTGTATTACTAAAAAATTTGGGATAACTTAAATGACCATAAATATATGAAGGATTAAATAAACACCATACATTAATACTCTGGGATATTATAGATATTGTAATATCTATACTCTGGGATATTATAATATCTGGGATATTAATGTACATTATAGAATATACATTAAAAATAATGCATATTGTCTATGATACATGTTTTTGAGTAAAAAAGAAGAAAGTTACAGAGCAATATATTTAAAAGAATAAATCTTCTATATATAGATATATGCGGGCTGTCCAGAAAAAAATGCAGCCATAAATGCCTCTATTTTTCATATTACATGGCTGGATACTTTCCGGACAGCCCTTGTATTATATATATTCCATTTATATGTGCATATGTAATACACACACATATATATTACATACATCTGTATAAAAAGACTGGAAAGATACTCATAGATTTGTAAGTGATTATTTCTGGGGTGTAAGAATGGGGAAATGTTCATTTTTTAATTTAAACATATCTGTATTGTATACTTTTTAAACAAGAAAGTAGTACATTTATAATCACTTTTTAAAGTTTTCAAGATTGCACTTTATAAATGGATATTTACTTTTTCACATTTTCTCCAAAAATGAATTGCGTGTAAAACTATGTCTGTTCTACCTGATTTTTCATCCCTGGGTCAAATAATTTTCCTAGGCTCTTGAATCTGCCATTGTCATTTTTCTATTCAAAGTAAAGGAAAGGCAAAGAGAGGTATAATGATTTTTTAAATCATCATCCAAGCTTTTGCGGGTAGAAAGTCTCATAGTTTTAATTCCAAGGCTATATTGGTGGGCAGGAGAGCCTTTGGACCAACTTGCCATTGACACAAACAAATGGACACATGAAGAAAAGATAACTTTCCCCAAATAACCCAATGCCCCCAACAAACAAATCGGAATTAATATTTTGTAGACGTTAAGTGAAGTGATATCAAATTTTCTTACATGATGAATAAAAACTTCATATCTGATTCAAACACAAGTCAGAGATTGCCTGCAAGACTTCACAGTCACTTCTGAGAAGTGCAGCTTTAAGAATGACTTGGGTATTTTCCACTCCCACTCTCAACCCCCAGATACCACAGTTATTAGGAAAACGCAAAGCTGAATTTCAAATTATTTTACAGGAGCAATTTTTTTTTTCTCAGTTAAGGAGTGCTTTCTTGCTTGTTGGTTGTCTGGCTGTAAAGTATTTCATGTAAATTACCCAATAATGGAATTATGAATAGATATAACAACACACAATGGGCCCGCTGTAATTTTCCATATATTTATTTGCCTTTTTCGGAAATGCATCCATTCTTCCACCTTCTTTCTAAAAAGTCATTAATTCATTCAGTTCTTCAAGAAGTTAGGGCACTTTTGTGTCTGAACAGAAGCTTCCATACACACGCAGACGCGCTGGCGCGCGAGCGTGCGCGCGCACACGCTCGTACATGCACACGCACGCATACGTCAAATACCCCGTACTAGGACGGCACATCAGCCCCACGCAGTCAGCCGTTTATTAAACAAATCTAGACTGAAGTGAACCGTGGTCCAGTAGCCCTACAAAGAGCTCAGTGTGTGCATCCCATGTGGAATTACTGCAGGCAAACAGTTCCTGAAAGGGTGAACAGCTCGTCTGTAAACTGATCGCACAACAAACAGTCCCCCCGCTGCTGCGGCCCAGCCCCAGAGCCCGCGAGGCCAGCGAAGCGCCTTCCCCCAGGCCAAAAACGGCCAGACAGAGATGCGGGAACATGAAACACATTCCAGCGGTTGGCATCTGGGCGCGATGCTGCCAGGCGCAACCAGTGTGTGGCCATAGGGCAGCTAGTGCTGCTCGATGGATGGAGGCAGGGCAAGTTCGGCGGCAGGGCCTGCGGAAAACGGCCCGCGGGCCAGTTTGGCTTTGCAGACTCAGGCCTGGTTACTGGGAGCAATAGTTTGTAGTAAGAGTGCTTAGGGAGGCTGGAATCCCCCGTGGGGCAAGGGAGTGGAGAGTAGCTTTGGCATTCCCGAAGCTTTGGGGGGAGGGGAGTACTCCATACCTTTGTGCTCTTGACTCAGGCCAAAGGGAAACCCCAGAATTACCACAGAGCCATCCCAATCCTGACTTAGCATTACCAATCAGCTGCAAGCAGTTTTTAAAAGATGCTTCCTTTAGCACTTAGCATGTTTTGAGTCCAAGCATGTGTATATACCTAAGCATATTTTTAAAGAATGAATTCTCCAGATTTTTAACTTTGCAAATAGATTGAAGTGGGGCTGGGGGTGGGGGGGTAATAATGCCTATTGGTACTTGAAGGGATTGGTTTCCACATGAAAGAGCTACAGACATGAGAAATTGCTGAAATTACCTATTATCAGTTTCTGAGGGACATTTACTGTGGATTCACATTTTAAATTTCATTCACTTGAAAGCCAGTATGTTAAATTAACCCAAATCCAAATTTTAAAAAATTCCCTCAATACTTCCAGGCCTACTTCACATCATCAAACTAGACCCTGCTGGAGGCCCCATTAAAATGGCAGCTCCCACTGCGAGAGAGACAAAAGCCCCCTCTCTGAATGGGGATGCTGAAACAGTGATGGACTCTCAGAACTGCTTTTTTTCTTTCTTTATTTTTTTTAATCCATTAAAAAAAGTTACCTCTGCATTGACTGTGAGAGAATATTTAGTTCTCTACACTGTGGGAAACAGAGACATTCTCCCTTGTAAGGATACCCAGAACTTCTCAGGCGAGGAGAGAAATATGAATCCATAATATGGCTGAACAAATTCCTCCTCATAGCTGAATTCATGGAATGTTTCAGTCTTGAACAGCTTAATTTTGGTGTAGTCTGGGACAAATTAATGTGACTCAAATCCTACCTCACACAGGAAGCTTTTCCTGATGAAGTGGGTAGGGTGAATACATTCACTTCCCTCAGAGTTCTGTCTAGCAATTGTCTCTATTACACTTAGATGTGGCTCCCCTAGCCTCCAAGCAAGAAAATACTTTAAAAGGGAACAGAGAAATCAAGAACAAATTAAAAATACATCTTAAAAAACCTAACTGTGTAAAGTGTTCAGCATATGATCTTGCTAAGTTTTTGGCTATATGCACAGTATGTGTATTTTTATGCAACAGAGTAAGAGCTCCTAAAATGTAGTCTAGCACCTTTGTGTCTGGGGAGTAAAATATATTAAACACAATGATTGCTCTTCCATTGTTTGTCATGAGGTCCCTGGAACAGTTATTCCAATCAAACAGACTTAGGGACCAATAGACAAGTATCATTCTCTTCTTCCAGAAGATGGGTAAGGCTTTCACCTTAACACCTAATCAGACACTTCCGCTCCCACTCTCTTTAGCCTTCCCTGAAGGACAGTTACCTACCTCTTAAAAAGAAATTTGATGTCATCCTCTCCAGGATTAAATTTCTTTACTTTTGCAAAGTGGGGATAAAAGTAATTACTGACACATACCGGAGTAAGTTCTTCAGTGAAAGCTACTGTAAATATCACATGTGTGTTGTGAATTTAGAAACCCACTTGCAGGTTGTTCACACACAGTATCTCTTTAGTTGTATTTATAGAACGAAGTAGTGACAAAGGTTACTTCTCAGTGATCAGTAATAGAAATTAACTTGTATTTTGCTTTGAAGTGCATCATATAATCATTCTTTCTTCAGATTTATGCATGTAATTATGTTTGCATTCAGTTAGTGTTAAAATTAGACTACTTTTCCATGAACACCTGATAATTGAGTTTGGTTCCCCAAGAAGCAGAATGGGTTGTTAGGCACCTAGGGACAGAATAGTAGGCAAGAAGCTATTTTTGAGAAGTCCTTAGACTGATGTAACCAAATGAGGGTGATAAGATATAGAGACCATGAACTGTGGACAGAATCAGCTGACATCACTCCGCCGAACCACATCCATAGTGGAGAGGGTTGTGTATACAATTGAGGACAGTGCTCCATTCCAGACTAGGCTTTACAGAACATATGTATCTTTCTGTATGCATCTGTTGTACATTATTTTTCTATCAGAATAGTATTTTGGTCAAGCATCGATAGGAGAAATATGTAATTTAATATCACAATAGGAGCCTCTGAAAAATGTTTATCAATAAATGGTATAAATCTGTGCATTCCTTTTTCATTATAAGAATCATAGACCTTTAGAGATAGAAGGTATATACTTCATAAAGGGTTTCCAAATGCTTTTTTTACCTCTAGTAATGGACTCCTTTTAAAAATGAAGTTAAATAAAAGCCAATGTGGAATTTCAATATGTTAAAAAAAATACTAGGGCATCTTACTGAACTGAGGAAATGTTCAGAGTTCCAGGAGCTCATTTTGAATATCACTATGTTAACATGGTTTTTAACCTTCTTGAACAAGAAGTTATACAAGTCATCTGAGAATGCAAAGGGACAGTAGCAAACACAGATTTTCTAAAAATGTCAGGGAAATGGGATCATTGTACTGAGAGAGCACCTACTTGACACAGAGACAGAGAGTGATGGTTTGTAACAAATAACCAAAGGTTACACAGATACTTTGTGATAAACTCAGGGCCCAAATTCAATCCCCCCCCCCACCCCCGCTTGCAAGCCACTATATGATGCTGTTTCTGGAGTCTGGAATGCCTTTGAAATCAGGTTGTGTGATACTCTAATCACTTTTAATGATCTTAAAGCTTTTAGAACTTAGTGAAAATTTTTATAGCAAAGAGCAAATTTCCATAATACATTGTTTTGTGACACTATACAAAGCTTATTATTTTCAGGGATATTTTTATGTTGATAATAATAATTTGTTATATTTATTAGCCTGGTACACATGGCTTAAACACTGTCACTTGCATTCTGGAGTTGGACATAGGACATGACATCCCTGACCAGTAAATCCCTTGAATGAGTGCATTTTCCCCCTCTGTGCATATCTCCTTCTAGTCCATTGTCTGTCTTCTTTTCATGCTTGTCAGGCGGTGGCCATGACTGTGCACTTATAAAGGTCAGTGACCCAGCAGAGAGGGCAGGCCCTGCAGAAGGCGTGTTGATGAAGCATTTCAATGCACACTGAATTTGTTAGCTCTCTGGCTTACTCCCAGAGGCAGGCTACAATTGTTTCCTGTGTGGCATGGCACCCACCCGGAACTCTTACGGTATGGGTCATTCCAACCAGGAGTCTCTAAACCACATCCTAACAAAACAAACACCCCGCGTTTCCCAGCTTGCTAAATTCTTTTACCTGGCTCTCCTTCCCTCAGTCTGTCTGGTACACTCAGTAAAACTAATTAGAACAAATGTTTCCCTGTTTACTTGAATGATCAGTCATGGGGATATTTTCATGGGAATATTTGTAGAACTGCACGACCGCATATACAGATGTAAACTCACATCCTTCAGGTTAAAGAATTTTACAAGACTGAGGTCCTAAGTTTCTCTCTATTACAATTACAGAATTAAGCAAAAGCAGACATGGTGTTTCATTTGAGATTATCTCGAGGAAAGTTATGTTCTGGTTCTGGTCATGGTGGAGTAACCTGTATCAGACTGTCCTTCCTACAGAAAGTGATTATGAACTCTAGACAGCATATTAAAAGACAACTATTTAAATGTATTGGAGAGAGATAAAAGCAGGCAGAAATTGGAAGGAATTTCATCCTCAAAATATAGAACCACATTGGATAAGATCAATATATTTATAGAATTTCCCCAGGGGTACTCTGTAGTCTACCAGGTATAGAACAATTAGAACTCAAGCAGAAGCCCACAGTCTTATTGACCTAAGGATTTGGAGAAAGGAATTTGGAAGCAGTCACAGTAACTGGAAACTGAAGGGTAAAAATCCCAAAAAGAGATCCCGGAGGAAGGAGGGACCCAAATCGGCTTATATCATCCTCTTAAATCCTTGGCTGACCCCTGAATAATACACGTGCAGGAGCGACGCCTAGGAGCCCAGTGGAAAACTATGTCTGGGAGACTGAAAGAACAGAACAGAGATTTCAACTCCTCTCCACTGAATAGAGATAGAATTTAGAGTTTGAGTCCTGCCAAGTTTGAGAGTATCGGTAATTTTTCAAGATTTTCACTTAAACTCTAGAAAAGTCATGCGTTAGGTATAAAGACTAGATATCATAATTAAGAGATTTGCCCTAGGACTACTGGCAAAATTTAAATGGAACCCACCAAAGCATCAAACCAAGCCTCTACAAGTTCTAAGTGAATAGCTACTAATTTAACTGACAGAAAAATAACCAATATAGTTCAGAGAAAAATAATAGAAACCAGTGTCTATAATATATCCTCTACAATGATATATCCTCTACAATGTCTAGTATACAAGAAAAATTATTAGACATAATGAAGAAACAGAAAAATGTGACTAAATAGTAAATGACGCAAGATGACCCAGATATTATAAAGACTTTACTACAACTATATTTGTTTAAATATGTTGTTTAATATAATATATTTGTTTAAACTGTGAGATAATCATAATGAGCAGACATGGGAAATAACAGCAAACAAATGGATTCTAAATAAATGAATCAAATGGAAATTTTAGAGCCGAATGTAAGAGCAGCATTTATAAAAGGTTGAGAAATTTGAAGACAATGGTAGAAACTATCCAACCTGAAGAATAGGAAGAAAAACATTTTTACAAGTATGTGAAAAGAACTTTAGGGTCCAGTGGTAAAATATCAGTTAACATGTATGTAATTAGGTTCCTAGAAGAAGAGCAAGAGAAAATACAAGAGATAATTGAAAAAAAATGATGAAAATTTCCCAAATTTGTTGGAAAATATCAAGTTATAGATCCAAGCAGCTCAGCAAACCTCTAGCAAGATAAGTACGAAGAACACTACTGCTAGACACAGTATACTCAAGTGTCTGAAAATCAAGGATAAAGAGAAAGTTCTGAAAAATCAGAGAAAAAGACATCACATAGGGGACAATCATAATTACTGACTTTTCAACTGATAGTGGGGACAGAGACAATATAACAACATCTTTAAAATGCTAAAAGAAATTTAGTCAATCCAGAATTCTATATCCAGCAAAAATATCCTTCAGACATGAAGTTAAAGGCTGACTTTCTAAAGATAAATTAAAGGAAACTTTTCAGGCTAAAAGGAAATGATAGCAGGTACAAACTCAGATCAAAAGAAGGAATAAAGAACATCAGAAATAGAATTTTAAAAAGTGGATAAGTATAAAATAGTTTCTTCCAATTAAATTAATAGCTCACTGTTTAAAGTGAACCTTACAATGTCGTATGTTGGTATTTATAATATAGTAGATATGTAATATATGACTCGGCATTAATGGAATTTTACTGTTGTTGGGTTTTTACATTTTGCATAAAGGATTAAAATATTCACTCTAGGCTGTGGTAAGTTAAGAATGCATATTACTATAATACCTAGAGCAATCACTTTTTATACAAAAAGGTCGAGTGAAATTCACAGGAAAATTAAAATGAATTCTTTAAAAATGTGATTAAGCAAAAATAACTAGGAAAGTACAAACAAGGGGAAAAGAGGGACAAATAGAAAACAAATAGCAAAGTGGTAAACCTAAACTCACTGTATCAAATGATAAACCTAAATTCAACTATGTCAATATTAAATGTAAATACACTGAACACTAATTAAAAGACAGATATTGCCAAATAGCATAAAAAAGCAAGATTCAAACATATTGTAGTCTATAAGAGGTGCACTTTAAATATAAGGACCAGATGGGAAATAAAAGTGAAAGCTCTATATGCAAACTGAGCAAATGAAATGTGATGTGGCTATATTAAGCAAATGTGGACTTCGAGCAAAGGAATATTACTAGAATTTAAAAGCATTTCTAATGATAAAAAGGTCAATTCAACAGGAAGACATAATCATAAGTGAGTAATGCAGTTAATAAAAGTCCTTTAGAATACATGGAGGAAAAACTGACAGAAATGAGACAAGTACACGATCATAGAGACTTTAAGATCACTCTCTTAGTAACTGATAGAAAAACTAGCTGAAAAATTAACAATATAGAATAGCTGAGCTTTATAAACTACCTTGACCTAATTGGCATCTATAGAATGCTATCCCAAACAACTTTAGAATACATATTCTTTTCAAGTTCACATCAAAAAAGACCATATGCTGGACCATAAAATAAGTCTCAAATTTTAAAGGACTGAAATTTTATGAAGTTATTTTCTTACACAGTGTAGTTAAATTAGAATTCAACAATAAGAAGACTGCCAAATGAACTGTGGGTCAAAAAGAAATTAAAAAAAAGAAATTACAAACTACTTCAAAATGAATGATAATGAACATACAACATACCAAAATTTGTGGATTGTAGCTAAATTGGTGCTTAGATATAATAAACTATAAATGCTTACATTTTAATAAAATCAGTGATGTAAGTTTTCACTTTAAGTTGCTATAGAAAAAGAAATTAAACCATATATACATACATAATTTAATTATTAAGTTGATTAAATATGTAGAAGGAAACAAAAAAGATAAGAGCAGATATCAGTAAAACAGAAAACAATAGAGAAAATTTTAAAAAGCTAAAAGTTATTTCTTTGAAAATACTAAAAAATTTACTAGCAAAGCTAATAAAAAAAGGAGAGAAGCACAGATTAACTATATTAGGAATAAAATAGAGAATAGTACTATAGATAACAGAAGGTTAGGAAACATTATACCTCTATGTCAGCAAATAGTACTAGAACAATTGGATAAATATATATAAAAACATGAGGCTTAGCTCCTACTTCATACCATATACAGAAATTGAGATATATTTTCTATCTGAACCTAAAAGCTAAAACTAGAACATTTCCAGAAGAAAACATAGGAGAATATGTTTGAGACCATAGGTTGGCAAAGATTTCTGAGACAAAAACACTAAACATAAAAGGAAAATTTATAATTTAGACTTTATCAAATTTTAAAAACTGCTTATCTAAGAGACCCATTAATAAAATAAAATAAGCCATAGACTGTGAGAAAATACAATAAATATATCTGGGAGAGGTCTTATATAGAGAGAATGTAAAGAACTCCTACAAATCAACAATTAAAAACAAAACAATTTAAAAATGGAAAGAAAAACTTGAACAGATACTTCACAAAAGAAAATATAAGTACAAGAATAAATGCGCAAACATTATTGGCAGAAAATTGCAGATTAAAACATAATAATATATCATTTCATACCAAATCTTGGCATGACTGTGGAATACCTAAAACTTCTGTAGTGTTAGTAGGAATATAAAATGGTACCATCTAGAGGGTAAATTTTTATTAAGTTAAATATAAAACTACCCTATCACTCAGTAATTCTACTCCTAGGTACTTATTCAACAGAGCTGAAAATATGTTCATAAAAAGATGTATAAGAGAATATTCATAGCATTTGGTTATAAGGGAATTTTCTGTGGTAATATAAATATTCTCTATTTTGTTTACCCAAACTCATTGAATTGTACAGTTTAGATACATAGATCCATGGGATAGAATAGATAGTCCAGAAGTAGACCGACATAAATAGAGTGGATTGATCTTTGATAAAGAAACAAAGGCAAAACAGTGGAGAAAAGACAGTCTCTTTAACAAATGATGCTGGAACAGCTTGACATCCACATGCAAATAAAAGCAAAACCAAAACCAAAACCAAAAAGTGAATTGAGACATAGGTCTTACACCTTCCACAAAGATTAACTCAAAATGAGTCATAGACCTAAATGTAAAAATGCAAAACTAAGAAACTCCTAGAAAATAATATAGGAGAAAACCTGGATGAACTTGAGTATAGCAGTAATGTTTTAGATACATCACCGAGAACACAATTCATGAAAAAAATAATGCATAAGCTTGACTTCATTAAAACTAAAATTTTTTTTACTCTGAGAAAGACAATATTGAGAAAGACAGGCCACAGACTGGGAGAAAATATTTGCAAAAGACACAAATGATAAAGAATTGTTATCCAAAATATACAAAGAACTCTTGAAACTCAACAGTAAGAAAACCTGATTATAAAATGAGCCAAAGACCTTAACACACACCTCACCAAAGAAGATTATGCAGATCAAAAAATAAGTGTATATAAAGATGCTTCAAATGTCAAATTAAAACAACAAGATATAACACTTATTAGAATGGCCAAAATCCAGAACACTGACAGCACCAAATGTTGATGAGGATGTGGAGCAACAGGAACTCTCCTGTATTACTGGTGGGAATGCAAAATTGTACAGTCACTTGGGAGACAGTTCGTAGATTTCTTACAAAACTGAACATACTCTTTACCCACAGGAGTTGAAAACAAAACCTGCACATAGGTATTTCCAGCAATCTTATGCGTAAGTGCCAGTACTTGGAAGCAACCATGATTTCCTTGGTGACTGGATAAATAAACTGTGGTATATCTGACAACAGGATATTACTCAGTGCTAAGAAGAAATGGGCTGTCAAGCCATGAAAATACGCATACGTGGAAGAAACTTATATATTACTAAGTGAAAGAAACCTGTCTGAAAGGCTACATACTAAATGGTTCAACCATATGACATTCTAAAAAAAAGCAAAATTATGGAGATAGTAAAACTATCAATAGTTGCCAAGAGTTAGATATGGGAGATGAATCAGTGGAGCACAGAGGATTTTTCAGGACAGTGATGGACACGTGTTATACATTTTCCCAAACCCATAGAATATACAATACCAAGAGAAAACTTTAATGTAAAATATGGACTTTAGGGTGATTATGACATGTCAGTAAAAATTTATCAATTGTAATAAATGTACCACTGTGATGGGGGATGATTATAGGTGAGGCTATGCATGTGTGGGGGCAGGGAGTATATTGGAAATCTTTGCACCTTTCTCTTAATTTTGCTGTGAACCTAAACCTGAGATAAGCAAAAATTTCACAAAATACTGATAGAAGAATTTGGAGGTATCCCTAAATGATGATCCTTAAGCCTTGTATATTCTCTGATCATCATTCCTATCTGCCTATTTTGTGGACAATATGAATTGTTTTTAATTAGCATATAGAGTTTTGAAAAAAACTAAACTAAACTGCAACTTTCAAGAACTTTTGAAGGAAATTTCAGAGCCTGTCAAAACTCTGATTGCTGTACATTTGACCCAGCAATCCCCATTGTAGAAAAACCTGTCCCTAGAAATACTCACATTAAGTGCAAAAAGGTATATGGGCAAGGACTTAACCACAGCCATGCTTGGTACAGGAACAAATTAGAGACAGTTTGCAATGGTTAACAAATTATGGCACATCAATGTTAAGAAGTACTGTGCAACTATTAAACGAACATACAAACATTCAATGTCTATAAGTTAGTTTTGTTTGAAGGAAACAGGCTACAGAATAATATGAACAATATTATCCCACTTCTGTAAAAATCACTCCTTCCCTTCTTTCTTCCGTCCCTCTCTACTCCTCTCCTTTCTTTTTCTTTGTAAATTCATACAATGTGCACTGAAAGATATGCATCAAACTATTATCAATGGTTACCATTTGGAGAGAGAGGGTGGAGAGATGGCAGGTGAGAACCTGACTATTTTTTATTTTCTATATTCCTCTACTGTTTAATTTTTCATCTTAGTGAATGTATAATTGTTTTGTCATTTTATTGAGATATAATGGACATATAACACTGTATTAGTTTAAGGTGTACAACATAATGATTTGATGTATGTGTATATTGCAAAATGATTATTAACAGTAAGTTTGGTTAACATCCATAAGCTCACAGTTAGAATTCTTTTCTTGTGATGAGAACTATTAAGATCTACTTTCTTACAACTTTCAAATATGCAATACAGTATTATTAATAATAGTTACCACACTGTACATTACATCCTCAGAAGTTATTTATCTTATAATTGAAAGTTTCTCCCATTTTCCCATTACACTTCTACCCCCAGCTCCACCTCTGGTTGTTTCAAAAAGGAAGAGGAGAAAAAGAGAGACAGAAGGGAATAAAAAAGGCAAGGAAGGGAGGGAGGGAGGTAAATAACAGGTGTTTGTATTGCAGAGGCAAAGGACAACTTAATCAATTTTTAAGATCAGTTAGGGCTTGGATGAATGTCTTTCTAGTTCATGCCCTGACTTAGGGAAGGGCTAGATTTGACCACCCCAGATGATTGTGAATATTTTTTGTTTTTAAAGACTGTGTTAGATTCCACAACTTAAATTTTAATGTGTAATGATCCTTACTCTGAAGTATGACTTTCTTATTTTGAGTACCTATGCCTGTAGTGTAGAAATAGAACAGTTGGTCATCATATATTAGCTCAAACTGTAACTTTGAATTACCTATGTTAAGGATAAGGGAGGAGCAGTGACTTGGATGAGGAAACCCACCTGCCTTGTATTTCTGTTTCCTTTTTCACAGCCCATCTCTGTAAAGTTTGAAGAACTTGAAGAATAGAGGTGTACTGTACTAGCTCAGCTTTGGAGTCCTGACAGAACTGAAAGCCCAGCTAGGACTCCTAATAGCTGTGTGCCCTTGGGCAATATAATTAACCTTCCTGAGCCTCAGTTACTTATTTGGAAATATTATGATCATGATAGCCATGATAATAATAATCCCTCCTACCTTGCAGGCCAGTTGTAAGCATTATAAGAATTAATTAAAGCACCTTGCTCAGTAGGTGCTCAATCAAGATTATATTGAATCCAGCCCCCTAAGGTAACCCAGAATGCTAGTGGAGTAAAGTAGAGATAAGAACCCATATCTCTACTTTAAGATCAGGTCTCTACATTACAAAAAGTTTTTGTTGGAGTCTCTTTGAACACATCAACTTTTGGGCTATTATCACTTTACCTGACAGTTGCTCTTTGCTGCCTCCTTCGTTGAGAGCTGTTTTGTAGTTCATAAAAGCCTTATACACACATATTCCAGGATGTAAAGGGTTATTGGCTACATGAAGATGGTTTATTCCTTCATCCTCACTGGGGAGGTTCACACTAGAGGAAATGGCATTAAACTTCACCAGGAGGGATTTAGATTACAGAGGAAAAAGAACTTCCTGATTGATGATTTCCTTCCCTGTAGTCTTTAAAAATAGAACAGGTCCCAATTTGTCAGTTTTTAAGATACAGGCAGTTACAATATGTGGATGGTTTGTCGAGATCTCTTTTTAACATTAGTACTACTTGGTTACAGGGCTGTATTTCTAAGGAGAACTCAATTTATGTACATACTTGAAGACAATTTAGAGGGATCTTTCTCCCTCAAAGGAATAGGAAATGTGTTTTGTTTTTCCTTTATCTGTTAAAAGACCTATAAAATTATACAAAACTGCTTTAGCAGGCTAATAAATAATTCGTAGAGAATATATGGAAACAATTGTGTAATAAAATTTACATTTGTACGCCATGTTAAAATTATTCACTATAAATATTATTATTTGCTCATTATTAGATATTTAAGTCAAATCTCAAAGGGTTTGGGGCTGAGTCTGAAATCTAATTGGTTGGACTGGATGGTCTTCTACGCACTGCACTATGTAGGCGGAAAGAATAAATATGAAGTAACACTGACATCTAGTGGATTCCATGTCTTGTCGCCACTGAGGTGGCGCTTAAACTCAGATCTAATTCTAGTGCATATTTAACAAATGGATGGTACAGGACCTGAGAATCTCTTTTTTATTTTAAGAGTACATTTAAACAAAAGTTTTGAAAAGTATGTTAGTACTTCAAATCATTATTGTGTTGTACTGTTGTTTCTAATTTTTTATTGTGGTAACGGAATGTGATCTATGCGATGATAAGACTTCTTTTGAAAGCTAACCTGTGTTAGCTTTTTGTCATTGTTCTGTGTGCACCTGAAAGAACTTACACAGTAGTCCCTTCTTATTTGCGATTTCACTTTCCATGGTTTCAGTTGTTAATAGTCAACTGTGGTCCAAAAATGGGAAATGAAGAATTCCAGATATAAACAATTCATAAATTTTAAATTGTGCATAGTTCTGAATGGCATGATATAATCTTGAGCCTATCTGCTCCATCCTACCCAGGATATGAATTATCCCTTTGTCCAGCATCTCCACACTGTATACACTCCCTGCCTATTAGCCACTTAGTAGCCGTCTAGGTTATTAGGTTGACTGTTGTAGTATCACAGTGCTTGTATTCAAATAATCCTTATTTTAGTTAATAATTGTCCCAAAGCACAAGAATATTGATGCTGGCAATTCAGACCTGCATCCAAACTGCACAGAAAGTGCTTCCTTTAAGTGAAAAGGTGAATAGAGTTCAATAAGATTCTGGGAGAGACAGAGTGAGAGAGAGGGACATTTACATAACTTCTATTTTATTACATTTTATTGTTATAATTGTTCTATTTTATTACTAGTTATTGTTGTTAACCTCTTACTGTACCCAATTTTTAAATTAAACTTTATCATAGGTAGGTATGTGTAACAAAAAACATAATATTTATGCGTTCGGTACTATCCACAGTTTCAAGCATCCGCTGGGTGGTCTTAGAACGTATCCCGTGTGGATAAGGGGGATTACTATACTTAGATTTTTTTGTTTTTGTTTCTTGCAGGGTTCTATATACACCTGTGAATTATAAATACTAAATTGATTGTTCAAGTTTTCTATATTCTATAGATTAGGGAGGTGGGAAATTATTCAATTTATTATATGATGATATAAATGAGATTAAAAATCTTCCTCCATGATTTTTCAATATCTTCCTCCATGATTTTTCAATATCTTAGACTTTTGTCAGTTTTTTTCTTTTTTGTATTTACATTGTTAAATGCACATACATTTATGGCCATTCAATCTTCTTAGTAAAATGTTCTTTTTTAATGTAGTTTTTCTCTTTATCCCTATTATTGCCTTTTATGTTAAATTCCATTTTATCTAACATTAATATACCTACTGTAGTTTTTCTTAGGAAAGAATTTGCCTCATATTTTTAAAATCTCTTATCTTTAACCTTTGCGTATCATTTTGTTTAAGTTGTGTCTTGTAAGCTTTACATGGCTAGCTTAAAAAACATTGGAGGAGCTCCATCTTTATTCTCTTTACATATATTGTGATGATATATGTAAACTTATACCACATTTTTTTGTTTTTTTATTCATGTTTTCCTTTGTTGTTTATTTTCTTTTTTCCTATGATCTGTTGGATTGATAATTAAAAAAAAATTCTTCCCTCTTCCATATTAGGATACATCATATGACTGTTTTCCTTTTATATGTTGTCTCTTAATTTTAGCTATTTTTATTAAGAAATCATTCAACTATACAGATAAGTGTCTGCCAACTCATGAGCCCACTGCCCAGCTTTCCAAAGTTTTAATAATCATATGGATTATTAAATGGAATATTCAGTTGTAACTGCCTTATATTTATTAAGAAAAAAATTACAGATTTCAGTTGGAGCTCCTGTGTACAACCTCCTCAATCTCATTTTTCCTTCTCTTCCTCTTGAAGACTTAACCTCTGTCATGAATTTGATGTTTATTAATTCCATGTATATTTAAAATATTTATTCTGTATTTTCTAGTTAAACAGTATATTTCAATAATTTTAAATGTTTTGGTGGTTAAAGCATATAAATAAATTTCTTTCTTATTAATATGATGGTTTTGAAATTCATTCATGTTCGTTTGTATACACTTGGTTTATCATTTTAATTCCTGCATAGTAGTATACCATATATACGAGGGCTCTCCAGGAACAATCCAGCTATTAATGCCTCTAGTTTTCATAGTACATGGCTGGATACTTTCTGGACAGTCCTTATATATACATTTTTCCTACTCATTGTCCTGTTGATGGATAATTTGTTGATGGAAAGTTTGATACTAAGTTTTTGTTACTTCAAGCAATGTTAGAATGATGTTTTTTTACCTTTCTCCAAGGATATATGAATGAGTATTTCTATAAAGCAACTCTTGTTTATGTGTCCCCTAAAATATTCTTGACAAACTATGTGATTCCTTGCACAATTTTAAGATAATATTTAAATTTTTTAATTTCAAATTTAAGTAGTGGTAAATGTGATTTTTTGTTTTTTGTAAATACTGATATTTTAAAATATAACTGTTCAAATATCAAAACAGTTTGATAGATACCATCATTATCAATATAAAGAAACATAAGAAGCTCTGTCATGTAATAGTCTGAAATTTCATATTGCTTTTATTTTCTCCTTGAATTCACATTTCCATTCTACTCCATAAAGTTGTATCTTAATACATTTTTTGATGCTTGAAAATATTTTCTCAATCACCCTATTGTATGTTTCTGTTCATGGTGGTCAAGTCATGGAAACAACCAAAGTGCCCTTTGATAGATGACGATGGAATATTACTCAGCTTTAAGAAAAGATGAAATATTGCCATTTGCGACAACATGGATAAACCTTGAGATCATTATGCTAAGTGAAATAAGCCAGACAAAAGAAATAAGAACCGTATGACTTTACTCATATGCAGAATATAAAACTAAAAGCAACAAAGAAACAAAAATTCATGGACAAAATCAGTAACTTAATGATTACTTAAAGGTAAGTGGGGAGGGACTGGGAAATGAGGGAGGGGGAGTCAAATATATGGTGATGGAAAGAGAACTGACTCTGGGTGGTGAGCACATAATGCAACACATAGAAGATGTACTATAGAATTGTACATCTGGAAACTATGTAAGTTTTAACTAACCAATGTCACCCCAATAAATTTAACAATAAAAAACTTTTTAAAGATTTTTTTTCTTTATGACCAAAAGACTCTGAATATTAAAACATTTTATTCTGAATTGAGTTATTAGCACTATTATTAGTAGTACAGATTGGCCAAGACAACATTATTGTAGTGAATTGTTGTTAGATACAATATATTTGAGTGGTATTTTTAGATTATATATGCAAGGAAAAATATTAGTTATTATTAGAAAGATATGAGTTATTAAGCATCAATTCTATTCTTCTTATTGTTTTAGCTGAAGATGCTGAGAATCTTATTCACATAAAAAAGTAGATGGGAATATTTTGCTAAAATGATATCAATTATTAATATTTAAACTTATACCAAAAGTTGTAATTATCTGGCATAATATTAATGATCTGTCATTTGATAACTCAATTAGATCTGCCTTCAATTTTATTGAAAGCAAAAATTTGGAAACAACCTGACTTTACCATCTCATCCTATATGCCGTCTTGAATTAGTTCTGCCGTACATTATCTCCACTATGAGACCCAGGCTGATATGACAACCTTTATCCAAAGTGTTTCCAGTTAATGTAGCAAAGTGATAGAGTTCTGGAGTGGTTTGCTCTGGTAATTCCATGCTCTGAACATTGGAAACTTAGAAGGGTATTTATAAAAATGGAGGGGGAAAAGAACAAACTATATGAACCTTAGTGAAAGCAGGAATTATTTTTTTTTAGGCAGATCACTCTTAGGAAAGAATAGATATGAGAACTGAAATTCTAAAACTGATTTATTTTTCCATGCCCAGATTTCCTTTGGAATGCTTTCACATAATCTCAAAAAATAAGTATTCTGCTTTGAAGATCAACAATTTAAGGGAATATAATTAGATGTGGAATTTCTGGGTTAAAAGATATACATCTTCATCTTTGTAGTATATTGCTAAATATATCAACTATATTGTAGTGTACATTTTATATATAAATAGTCAATAAGGAAATGTTGAACTTGAATGGTACATTAGGCCAAATGGACCTAACAGAACATTTCATCCAACAGCAGCATAATATACATTCTTTTCAAATTCACATGGAGCATTCTTTAGGATAGATCATAATGTTATGTCACAAAACAAGTCTTAGAAAATTTTTAAAAACTAGAATCTAACAAGTACCATTTCTCACCACAGTGGCGTGAAACTAGAAATCAGTAAGAGGAAAGTTGGGAAATTCATATATATGTGGAATAATTAACATACTCCAAACAACCAAGAGATCAAAGAAGTCAAAAGGGAAATAAATATTCTTGAGACAAATAAAAAGGGAAACACAACATACTAAAACTCATGATATGCAGCGGAAGCAGTTTTAAGTGGGAAGTTTATAGTGGTAAACATCTACATTGAGAGAGAATAAAGATCTCAAATAAACAACATCACATCTCAGGGAACTAGAAAAAGAAGGACAAACAGAGCTCAAAATTAGTAGAATGAAGGAAATGCTAAAGATCTGAGCAGAAATAAGTAAAACAGACCAGAAAAATAATAGAAAAGATCAATGAAACTAAGAGCTTCTCTTTATTTTGAAAAACAAAATTGACAAATCTTTAGCTAGACTCACATAAATAAAATCTGAAAGAGGAGACATTACAACTAATAACCACAGAAATACAAAAGACTATGATTGACTACCATGAACAATTGTAAGCCAACAAATTGAATAACCTAAAAAAAAAAAAAAAAAAAAGGATAAATTTTCTGAAACTGTACAACCTATTAAAACTGGACCATGAAGAAATAGATAAATCTGAATAGATTTAAAATGAGTAAGGATATTGAATCAATAATAAAAAGTGTCCCCCCAAAAGAAAAGTCTAGGACCAGATGGCTTCACTGGTCAATTCTATGAATCATTTATAGAAAAATGAGTGCTAATGCTTCTCAAACTCTTCCAAAAAGTTGAAGAGGAGGGAATAGTCCTAAACTCATTTTATGAGGTCAACATTACCCTGATATTAAAGCCAGGTAGGGACACTACAAGAACAGAACACTAAGCCAATACTTCTGCTGAATATACATGCAAAAATTCTCAACAAAATAGGAGTAAACCAAATTCAAGAGCACATTAGAAGGATTATACATCATTATCAAATGGGAGTTATCCCTGGAATAAAAGGATAACTCAACATACACAAATCAGTAACAGAATATATCACAATAATATAATAAAAGATAAAAATCATATAACCATTTTAATAGATACCGAAAAAGATACATTAAACAAAAATTTAACATCCTTTAATGATAAATACTGTCAACAAATCAGGTATAGAAGCAATGTACCTTATTCCTTCCATATAATAAAGGCCATATGGCAAGCCCACAGATAATATCACACTGAATGGTGAAAGTTTTCCTTTAACATCAAAAACAAGGCAAGCATGCCCACTCTCACCACTCCTATTCACCATAGTAGTGGAAGTCCTAGCCAGGGAAATTAGGCGGGAAAAAGATATAAGAAGCATTCAAATCAGAAATGAAGAAGTAAAATTGTCTCTGGATATGATTTTCTATATGCAAAACCCTAAAGACTCCACCAAAAAGCCATTAGAACCAATGAACAAATTCAGTAAAGTTATAGGATATAAAATCTACATACAAAAAACAGTTGTGTTTCTATACACTAACAATGAAAAATGGGGAAAAAGAAATAAAGAAAATAATCCAACTTACAATAGCATAAAATATTTAGGAATAAATTTAACCAAGGAAGTGAAAAATCTGTACACTGAAATCTACATGACATTGATGAAAGAAATTAAAGAAGACCCCAATAAGTGGAAAGATATCTTGTATTCTTGGATTGGAAAAGTTAATATTTTAAAAATGTTCACACTACCCAAAGCCGTCTACTCAATGCAATGCCTATCAAAATTCCAATGGCATGTTTCACAGAAAAAGAAAAAAAAATCCTAAAATTTATATGACACCACAAAAGACCATGAATAGCCAAAGCAATCCTGGGAAAGAAAAACAAAGCTGGAGACATCATGCTTTCTGATTTCAAACTACATTACAAAGTTATAGTAATCAAAACAGCATGGTACTGGCATAAACCTAGCCACATACACCAACGGAACAGAATTGACAGCCCAGAAATAAACCCATAATATATGGTCAACTAATATTTGACAAGGGAGACAAGAATATTCAGTGAGAAGAAGATAGTCTCTTCAATAAATGGTGTTGGAAAAACCTGAATCATCACATGCAAAAGAATAAAATTGAACCCCTTATCTTATACCACTCACAAAAATTACCTTGAAATAGGTTGCAGACTTAAATGTATGACTTAAAACTATAAAACTCCTAGAAGAAAACAGGGAAAAAGCTCCCTAACATTGGTCTTGGCAACAAATTTTTGGACATGGTACCAAAAGCACAAGAACGAAAAGCAAAATTAAACTAAAAACCCTCTGCACAGCGAAGGAAAAAGCCAACAGAATGACAAGGCAACCTACATAATGGGAGAAAATATTGTTATATTTGATGGAGTAAATATGCAGTATGTCCTAGCAGAAAATATACAGGTTTTGATCTGGAACCAATCTTTGCTAAGCCATTTACTGTGTGACCCTTGCAAAACATTTAGCTAATTTATAATAGACACAAATATAGAACAGGAGATACCTGGCTTTGTAAGGATTCATGTGAAAAAGATAGGAGTGTTGTAGTTGGTACAGCATTAGTCAGAATGATGGTGTGCAGTGATTGGTAAAAAAAAAAAAAAAAAAAGGCAGACATAGTCTTGGTGACATTAAACAGTCTAATGTCTTTAGCAAGGTACCTGTGAGTTTAACTGGTCAGAACATGTCTCCTGTATTATGTCCTGTACTGAGCATGGACTTTAAGAATGAAGTGAAACTGGAGCACAGTCAGGAAACAGCTACAAGCATGGTGAGGGATCTGGAATCTATCAAATAACCTCAGTGGAATAGTTTTAGACCTGGTGATGATGGATGATTTTTGTGGAGAAACTAAGTGAAGACATGATTATTATTGGCTCATATTTGAACTGCCTTTTCAATAGGGAGGGAAACTGTTCTTTGTTCTAGAACAGTGGTGTCCAGCCTTTTGGCTTCTCTGGGCCACATTGGAGGAAGAATTAATTGTCTTGGGCTACGTATAAAATACACTAGCAATACCTGATGAGTTAAAAAAAAAAGTTCACTAGAAATTTCATAATGTTTTAAGAATTTGTGTTGGGTTGCACTCAAAACCATCTTGGGCCGCAGGTTGGACATGCTTGTTCTAGAAGGAATGATTGGCATTACTTGGTGGCATACATTTTTGGCTTAATCTAGGGAAAAACCCTGTCACAGGTGGAGTGCCTGGCAAAACAGGGTCATACCTGTAACATAAAAGCATTCAGGTGATGGAGTGACCACTTGCCAAGAAAATTAGAGCAGGGCTTCTAGCAAGGAAGGTGAAATCGGACCAAGTGACCGTGACAACCCATTTCAACTCCAAGTTTCTGTGATCCATTGACTCACAAATTGGAAACAACTAAATAATACCAGATGGTAACTGCTGAAAGCTGATTACCAATTACCCCAGGAAGGGTTCCTAGAGGAATATAAAAATAATTAAAGATGGACTCAGCTAGTGATTGGGATTTGGAAATCACCAAGGAGGCATTCATGCTGATAAAGAAACAGACCATCAGAACTTTTGTCTGGCTGTTCATAATAAGCAGTCCCTTATGGGGTATAATTTGAAGTATGTTGGACTGGAGTAACCTAACTATATATCTTTACGCTGTTACCAATCCTATTTCTTCCATTACCTGAAGTTCTTCCTTAGAGGTTTCTTTTTGAATCTTAAGAGTTTGACTTGTCAGTGGTTACCTATTTAAGTGAATTAAACCAGTTGTTAAAATCTTTTTAATTGATGGAATGAAAATTGTTTTTGAATAAGATTTTATATGAGATGATAGCATATAAATTTAAAAATTTTAAAGTGTTTTAGATGAAATGGGCGCCAGAAAGTTCTACCTGTTAAGGGTGTTTTCATTTTTGCTACACATTTTCCCCCTAAAGAACCTCTCAAAAACTCCCCATCAAAATTTTGGATCTTATAGGGCAACTTTAGAAAACAATCCACTGAATTACTATCAGCAATCAGTTAAGGGAGGGTTATATAAAGTGTCTGACTGGAGGGGTGGGGAGAACAAAAAGGACCAGATAAAAATTTTTCCTGTTTTCTCATTTTGGTGATCCCGAAGCTCCAGGCTTCTTAGTACCAAGGATGAGACTTTCCTTCAAGGTGTGCATCCCTTCTGGAATTGGCTAAGCTCATCCCTTGTTAATCACATCCAGCTCCTAGGAGGTGCTTTAGTGTGAGTACCGAATATACCAGGAGTGCTAAAAACACGTATACACAGTTTAAGAGATGTTATTTCTTAAATTCAACTTTTCAAAGTTGAATTATGGTAGCAATGCTTAATATGACATTTGCTCAAAAGAAAGCATTAATCAAATGAATGCTAGTGTCACCATACAACAGGCAGGACAGTCAAAGGAAATCGTAGAAGCATGGTTGTCATTCAAGGAGTGCAAGACCATTTTGGAGTGGTATTTGAAATTTGAGAACATTGAGTTTCCCCCATGTTCTCCCGACTTAACACCCCTTGACTTTTACCCACGTGGGACCTTAAAGGATATGGTGTACCCCTGGCTACACTGACAGTACTTTGGGAAGAAATTGTAACGGCATGCACAGTGATACAAGCGGACACTGGTCAACGTTGCTCAGGCAATACTTTGCCATAATCAGAAGTGTCTGGATGCTGATGGTAACCATTTTGAGCTCCTCTTGTAATTACAGAAGTCAAACATGACTTGTATGCATCTTTTGTTATTGGTATATATTGATTATTACAATTTTAATAAAATTTTTTTCCTTTCTTAAAATGTGTATACATTTTTTTGGCACTCTCTGTACATACCTCAGTCAGATCCCAGAAGGAAATAGATGACACATGTGAATTAGGGTAATTTAAGCAAGGTTATTAAAGAAAGCAGAGAGATAGAGAAAGGTGTCAATAGAAGGAAAGAATAAGCACTGTCTTAGTGGCAACAGAGCTATTTCCCTGAAGCCTGAAGAAATGAAGACAGGAGAGAGTCTTGTCAAGCAGGCTCCCTAGAAGGCAGCAGTTACACAGCTAGAAAGGTGACTTTGCAAAGAGCAAGTAGGGTAATAAATATCCTTACTCTTCTCCTTCCTTCCAGTTTCTTAATGAGGTCCTATTGACCACTCCCAACTGAAGCCAGAGGGCAAGAGGAAGCCTATTGATGTGGTCCATATAGATGAGCATCTTAGGCAGAAAAAAAGGTGAAGAAGGGTAGAGAGTAGACCTACTGGGTAAATGGAAGCTATCAAAACAATAAAAGCCTTTGGAGAATAAAATCTACCAACCAATAAACATGTTTCCAATGCTTCCTAATGTAAAATAATGCACTAGAGTAGAAGAGGAAATGATTATTTTTCTAAAACCTTCAGCAATAATTAAGATTAGAGAACTGATGAGCCTTGGGGCATTGGACAGTGGAATCAAGCTTCTACGACCTTTTTGTGACCCGAGATTGTTATTCTCTCTCTTAACTGTATCAATATGGGCTAGCAAACACCAACTAATTCCACAGACTTTATAGTTACTATTTTCCCTGTATGTCTCAAATGCTAGAAGTATTGCACAGATCAGTTTATTTCCTTCCACTGTATCCCATCCATATTTACCACAGATGAAAATCTTAGTAACTGCAGTGCTGTAGCACACCAGGGGCTATTGACAGTTATTTTAAATCACATGTATTATTTATACATAAATTTCATATATAGTAAGTATTATTTATGTTGTGTACACACATATATGTGTACATATATAAAAATTTATTCATTTACTATATTTACCTAAGTTATAGAAAGAGAAGTCACATTAGGTGGTGAAATTATTATAAAACAAGTTGACAATGCACTGTAAAACTGTAAGCCTGAAACCTATGTAAGCCTTGCTAACAGATGTCACCCCAATAAGTCTAACAATAAAAATGAATTTAAAAAAAAAAAAGAAAAGAAAACTTACAAAATTAACTAAAAAATGAATTTGAAAAGTTCTATTACAATTAAGGAAATTGCAACCATGGTTTTATTTATTATCATTTTTATTATTGAATTTATTGGTTAGCAAAAATTACATAGGTTCCAGGTGTACAATTCTACAGTGCATTTATGTGCTCACCACCCAGAGTCAGTTCTCTTTCCATCACCATATATTTGCCTCCCCCTCCCTCTTCTCCTATCCACTTTCCCCTTGCCCTCAGGTAACCACTCAGTTTCATATTCCACATATGAGTGAAGTCATACGGTTCTTGGCAACCATAGTTTTAAACCTGACAAAGACAACTGATAAGCCAAACAGATTTTTATGCAATTTCAGAAATTGTATATATAATAACTATGTATATGAATAACTCATATATGGATAAATTTTTAAATACAAATATACATATATGAATTTATGAATTTATTGATATAAATTGCTGTATAATAGTATATTCTATTTTTAACTTTTTAATTAAAAAAATGGGAGGGAAAGATTGTAGATTAACATGCAGTTGTAAGAAGTAACACAGACAAATCCAGTGTATCCTTTGCCTCATTTTCCTCATTGGTAACATCTTGGAAAGTTAAGTATGAAATCACAGGCAGGATACTGACATTGACACAGTTAAGATACAGATAATTCCATCTCTATAAGGATCACTTCTCTCTCCCTTTTATGACTACATCCACCTTTCTCCATACTTTCCCCGACCGGAACTTAACTCCTGGCAACCAATAATCCATTCTTCATTTCTATAATTTTATCATTTCAAGAATGTTATACAAATGGAATCACTCCATACATAAACTTTGGAATTGGATTATGTTTTACTGGGCTAATTATCCAAAAATATATGAAGTTGTTGAGTGCATCAATTGTTTGTTTCATTTTATTGCTTACTAATATTTTGTAGACTGGATACTCTATATTTTGCTTAGCTATTTATGGTATTATGAATATCATAAATATTTTTGGGATATTATGAATAAAGCTATTTTAAACATAAATGTACAGGTTTTTTGGGTGAATGGAAGTTTTCATTTCTCCGAGATAAATGCCCAGGAGTGCAATTGTTGGGCCATAAAATAGTTTGCACAGAGTTTTTAGAAACTGCCAAACTGTCTTCCAGAGTGTCTATCTCATTTCATGTCCCATCTGCATTTATGTTTCTCTGCGTCCTGCCAGAATTTGATGTTGGCACTATTTTTTTATGTTAGCCATTGTAATAGGTGTGCAGTGATACCATATTTTGGTTTTAGTCTGCATTTCCTTAATGGCTAATGATGTTAAGCATTTTTGTATGTGCTTTCTTGCCATTTGTATATCCTCCTGGATGAAATGCCTCAAGGTCTTTTCATGCCTCTTGCTCATTTCTAATTTGGATTGGGTGTTTTTTCTTTTAACAGTTGAGTTTTGAGCATTCTTTATATATTCTAGATATACATCTTTTGTCAGATATGAGGTTTGCAAATTTGTTTGAGTTCTGTATCTTGTCTTTTTATCTCCATTGTAGGATCTTTCATTTTGAGTAAGTTCAGTTTATCCATTTTTCTTTCTATGGATGGTGCTTTTGATGTTAATTCCAAGAACTCTTTCCCTAGCTCTAGATACCAAAGATTTTCTTCTCTTTTTTTTCCTGAAAGTTTCATAATTTTATAAAGTTAAAAATATATACTTAAACCTAAACCTGTGATCCATTTTGAGTTAATTTTTGCATAAAATGTGAGGTTTAGGCTAAGGTTTATTTCTTAACCTATGGATGTCCATGTTTCAGTACCATTTTTGAAAATGCCTCTCAACCATTGAATGTCTTCCTCCATTGGATTACTTTGTCAAAAATCAGTTGAGCATATTTATGTGGGTCTATGTATAAGTTCTCTATTCTGCCCCATTATCTACTCTCTGCCAATACCACACAGCCTTAATCATTGTGCACATCTTGAAATCAGGTTTGATTCCTCAATTTTATTCTTCCTTTAAATAATTATTTTAGCCATCCTACTTCTGTTGGCTTTCCATATATCTCCAAAGAATCTTGATGGGGTTTTGATAGAAATTGCATTAAGACTATCTGAGGGCTGTCTGGAAAGTATCAAGCCATGTAATATGAAAAATACAGGCATTTATGACTGTATTTTCTCTGGATAACCCTCATATATAAATTTGGTGAGAATAGATACCTTTGCTATATTGAGTCTTCTAATCCATGAACATGATGAATCTCTCCATTTAGTTAGATATTTTTTTATTAGTATTTGTAATTGTCAGCATAACAGTTATGCACATGTTTTGTTAGGCTTACATTTAAATATATCAGTTTTTTTAATGATTATAAATGATATTGATATTTTAGAGTTCATTGCTCCTATGTAAAAAGAAAATTGACTTTTATATATTTATTTTTCATCCTGTGACCTTGATGAACTCCTGTCTTAGTTCTAGGTGTATTTTTTGTAGATTTCATTGGATTTTGTATCTACAAGATCTTGTCATTTTCAATGGGGACAGTATTATTTTTTTGCTGGTCTGTTTTTCTTTTCTTTGCCTCATTGCATTAACTTGAACTTCCAGTACCATTTCGCTGAGAGTGGTAAGATCTTTACCTTGTTTTCAATCTTATGGGAAAACCATTCAGTCTTTTACCCTTAAGTATGATGTTAACTGTAGGTTTTTTTTGTTTTGTTTTGTTTTGTTTTTTTGTAGATGCTGTTTATTGAGTTCAAGAAGTCCCCCTCTATTCCTAGTTTTCTATGAGATTTTATCACAAATTGGATATTGTCACATCTTTTTCTCTATCAGTGGGTATAATCATGTGGTTTTTCTACTTTATCCTGTTAATATGGTAGTTGATTAATTTTTGAGTATTCCATTAGCCTTTTATCGCTGGTATAAACCCTATTTATATTTTTGTACATAGTTATTTTATTAAGTGCTCATTAACTGACTCCTTTTGAATGTACCATCTGCTTCCTGCCAGGACTTAAATGTGTAGATAGATCATGATCTTAAGTAAATCACTAAAATATGGACTTAAACTATTTCCTGCAACTAGGAAGAGATGATGATTGAATCTCTGTAAAGGGTAGATTTCTGGATTTCAAACTGACCGATTTCCTTCTTCCATTAATAAAAGGAAATTCACTTGTTTACTAATGTGAAAGATTTTCAGTGGAGATGTATGTCCATCAGGCTATAAAGCCTGCCTTAGAATTGGAAACTTAGCTATAATATTGTAATGATGATGTACATAAATATTTAAGTTTTAGAAACACAGTAAAAAATGGAGAATACTAGTATACATGTTTTAATTGCAACTAGGTTTCTTGACAATATTTCAGTTCATATGAACTCTTTTCTAGTACATTTCAAATTGTGCGGCACCAATACCTTTGGAGGAGCAAGAGATATAAAAATAATAAAGAAATAAGTGAAAAAATAATTTTTAAGAGAAATAAGCCTGCTAAATGAATATTACTTTCTGAGAGCTCTTTTGGTAATCCACATTCCAAATAGCCGGGAATAGAATTTTGTAGTTTCTAAAGTTTATTTGTTCAAGCCACCATTTATTTTGAGAGTGTTAATATGCATTTTCTTTTGAACCTTAAGTTAGGAAACTGCTCTCTTATAATGACCTGATCAGTGATTTTCAAAGGGACAGTTAGTTTTAAAAAATTCTGATGCTTTCTTGCTCTAGGCTGTATTTGAATTGGGAGATAGAATATGCAATTTGGAAAGACCTCCTCAGGAGATCTGTTCAATTGAGGGCTGCTGGTGTATGGAAGAGTAGATTGTTAATATTTAAATCTCACCTTCCAAATTCTATTTTTCAAGACTAAATTCTTGGACCTTAGGAGAATAGAAAGCTAAATGGGTAAAGATAATTATGATAGATCATTGTGCTTGTCAAATTTATCCAGCATAATTTGTCTACTTTTTTGTTAGTTTGTTTTTTGCAAAAGGAAAATCCACATACATTTATTACTCTGCTGTTCCTTGGAAAAGTGGACATGGATTATTGTAATGTGAAAAATTTTATGTTAAAAGTTGTTAAATTTTAACTTTGGCCCTAAAATGATAGAAATCGCATACCAAAATATTAGGTCATGAGCCAAAATGCATATTTTTGAAGTATATGTCTAAGAACCGATTTGACAACTGACTTAAAATAAAGACATAAGACATGATAGCATAGAGCAGAAGTGAGCAAACTTTTTTGTAGAGTCAGATAATAAATATTTTATGTTTATAGGCTATATGGTTTTTATTGCAGCTACTCAACTCTGTTGTTGCAGTGCAAAAGCTCCCAAAGCCAGTACTTAAATGTGAGTGTGGCTGTGTTCAATAAAACTTTATTTAAAAGACAGGCTGGATTTGTCCCATAAGCTGTAGTTTCCCCTCTGCTGGCATTGAGGAAGGGAGGGTTTATGAAGAGATTCTTTAGGCAAAAGTTCTCTAAACCACCATGAGAATCTTATCTTGAGCCTGGGGGTGTGGGGGGAGGGGGAGGGCTTCAAGAGGCCTACTTGGTGTGCCTGACCTACTGTATCCTCCTGACTTTATGGGGTATGTTGTTTCCAAGACTAGACATTAACTGCACTTCTTACAAATGATACAAGAAACATCTCTGTGTGTTTCCTGTGCACCCAAGGGAGGTCATGGGGGACAGAGTACCTGCCTAAGCTAGTTTTATTTGAATTCAAATGAATCACCTGTGAAGGCAAGAGGACTCCAATACAGATGGTTCAGCATGGAATGGACTGAAACCTGGTACAGAGTGGGCAGTGGCCCCAGAGAAAAATGTGACTAGACATTCTCATTTTCTGAGTTGAGACTGTGTTTGACCAGAGGATGTTTTTTTAAACCAAGAGTGAGCTGATAAGTTATGGAGCTGAAATTTTATGTAGGGGCAAGGAAAAAACCTTCCTCAATGAAAAAATTTGAATAGAATTGTGAAAACAAAAATGAATTGCATTTTTTGTTTTAGAAACTGTTATAACAGAAACAAAAATGATTTATTTATTTATTCTTAGTCACATTTGACATTCAATAATATTTTATATTCTTTTTAGGTGTACAGCATTGTGGTTAGACATTTATGTAATTTAGGCAGTGATCATCCCTATTAGTCTAGTACCTACCTGGCACTATACGTAGTTGTTGCAACATTATTGCTTGTATTCTCTATGCTGTACTTTACATCCCTGTGACTCTTCGGTAACTACAAATTTGTATCTCTTAATCCCTTCACCTTTTTCACTCAGCTTCCTAACACCCCTCCCCTTTGGCAACCATCAGTCAGTTTGTTCTCTGTATCTATGAGTCTGTATCTGTTTTGTTTGTTCATTTATTTTATAACAGAAAATCTCAAAAGCACAAGGAAAAGAAGAGAAAAGAGTATAATGAACGCTCATGCATTATGCAGCAATTATCTCAGGTCCAATCTTGTGGCCGCTATGCTACTTATCTACTTTCACCATCACCACACCACATACATGTTATTACTTTGAAGCATGTTCAATGTTTCCTTTCATTAGGAAGAAAGATCCAGAGGCTATCTCATGGGTGATGTGTTCACTCCTATATAGTACTTCAAGGCCCACAACATCTGGCTCTCACTCTCTGTGCAGTGATAATATTGACCACGAGGGGGTTCCTTGGTGGTGTAGTGGCTAGGCTTTGGTGCTGGTAATGCCCGAGGCCTGGGTTCGATTCCGAGCCAGGCAACCACCAAACAAATAAAACAAAAACAAAAACAAACCAAAAAAAAATTAAACCAACAATATTGATCACGATTTAGGAAAGTCTGATTCATCTGTTATAAAGACTTAATCAGTTTTTTTAAACCAGTTTTGGCAATGATTGGTGATTGTCCATGTCCATAATTTTATTAGGGGAAATTGCATTTTGATTACATCTCACTGGTTGTGTTTCTTCAATACATCAATTATATGTAGTATATCTTTCCAATAAGTTGGGATCCCATGAATGGTGGACAAATTAATCTTTTTTCACAAGAGTTCTTTTCATATATTAGCTTTGGAGTTGTGATGTATTTTTGGTTGTAGGTCTGTTAGCTCATTAGCTGTAGAGATAAATTTTACTTTTGCTCAACTGCCTCCAACTGCATGAAAAGGCAGTTAGTTAATTCTCTAGCCTACTTTGGTAAGATCTGCAGACTTTGAATGGGTAGGATTTTCAGAGAATTAGTTGGTTCTCTGCTTTGAAAGATCTTTGAGTGCCAAGTACATGGTACATTTCTGGTCTGATTGGTCAAAATAAATGTTGCTCCTTTAGTCTGAGAGGATTTTGCCTTTTTTCTGAAATGGTTTCCCAGATACTGTAATGTCTTGGTCATAGCTATTTTTTCCTATTCTGAAAAATTTTTGCAATTGAGAAGAAAGGAGACAATCTTCCTCAGTCCATGCTTTAGTTGGGTAATTGGGAGAACTGGTGGGGTACTGTGTGGCTAACTTATTACATTCACCTCTCCAAATTCCACCCATAACTCCTTTTTACCTTGTTCTTGATGGTGTTATCCAAACTAAGGAAGATATTTGATACTTTCTACATTTCTCATTCCTTTCTTTTCTACCACAGTCTGTGTAGGACTCATAACATACATAAGAGGAAATTTAAAGTATAGGTCTTGGGTCTAAAAGAAAATTAGGTGGTAATGAACCCACACTCCTGGAGGGAGAAGATCAGACTCTTAAATAATCTCAATGTCATAAGCAAGCGGGCCTCCAATAGAAAATCCCAGGTAAAAAGACACCTTTTCTATGCTTCTGCCACTTCTTAGTTGACCCAAGAAAGCAGGTGTGATGGGTATTGTGATTTTTTCATTGATTCCATATTCTATGTATAAACAATTATTTTCAGCTCGTCGTCCCTTTAAACGAAGCAGAAGTTCTTGGACTTTTGGCTTCTTCCATACTTCTCCACTCTGCCACAAGAAATTAATATCAGATGTCTTTCCACAGCATTGATCAATTTTCCCTTTGTGAACAAGTCTGTTCACATTGTTACCTTTCCCAAGGAAGAAATATGCAATTGGTTGCTTTGTGCGATACATATGTTTATACTGCCCCCTGAAAGAGTTTTCCAGTGACCGAGCATATTTTTCCATTTGTTTAGAATCTTGATCTAGTTGTTGATTTTCTGGCCAGAATAAGAGGGAAGCTAGGAAATAAGGTTCTGAAAATCGGTAAGTCAGTCCTATTTGTTGTAAGACTTCTCGAAGCTGATCTTTCAGTTTTTTAATTGGCTTCACTATTTTGGAGTTAGGTTTAACACAGTAGAGAATGATGTTGGCCAAGATGAAATTTTGCTTTTCCTTTGTCTGTATTCTGACAGTGCATTGTTCAAAGAGAAAAGTGTATTTGTTTACTATGTCTTCCATGGTGCTAGTAGCATCTTCTTGACATTTGATAAGATATTCCAAGAGCCCAGAAAACTTGTCTGCTTTTAAAACTTCTAGGCTTCTCCGATACAGCTCTACTTGGAGTGGCAAACTAAGCTTTGATTCAAGATCTTTGTTTTGTGTTTTCTCTAAGGGGCCAAATATATCTGCATACTTCTTAAAACATCCAGCCACCTTTCTCCGAGTTTTAGACTCTTCATTTTGCTTAATGTTGTTCCTGGGTTTTAGAAGGACAAAATAATCATCAAAAAAATCAAAGGACTTTTTCAAAGAAAATTGCAAAGTAGTTAGATAAGGAATAAAGTTCTTGAGGGCTAATTTAAATTCATTGTTTGGATCCCCAGGAATGTCACTAGTTCCTGATATAAAATTGATCATATCTCTTTTAGATAGTTCATTTTCATTGTCAAAGAAAGGAATGAGCTGGAGAATCTGGATTGTGTAGAGCCCAACTTCTATCTCCCCTTGGTAACCAGCAATATTGTAAGTATCATACTGCCTTTTTGACTTCTGATAAAGCCTTCCTGTTGCTTCATCCTCTCTGTATTCACTTTGCTGTTGAGATTCTTTGAATGCACTTGAGGCATGTACTGCTAAATCCAAAAGGTCAGTTAAATCATTAACTGAAATGTTCCCTTTTTTTCCGTTATCCTCTAGCCACCATCTTATCTTACTTTTGTAGACCTGACCCAGTGTATCTGAGATATAAGAATTGTTAGGTTTTATCTTTTTTGCTTGATGTGCCCAATTTAGGGCACTGGTAAAGTCCTTCTTTTTAATGTAGAAATGTCTTGCCAATGCTTGGCAAATGAATGCATTCGGGTTGAACCGATGAATACCTTCAAGCAGTACCTTTTCAGCTGCCAGGTTCCCTTCATCTTTGTGTAATGCTTCAATGAATGGGGAAAACCAAGTTCCTGTTTCACCTTCATGTTCATTGCGCTGCCTTGTGAGCAGCAGTGTTTGCATATCTTGGAAAAACTTGCTTCTTCCTATACTACTATCATAGAACAAATTTTCTGTTAGCATATCCAGCATAATTTGACTTTTATCCAAGTCATAGCTTATCTTCAGTTCTTCCAGTGAGCGGATAGCAATCAGTGGGTGAGTGATGCGCACTCCCCAGTACTTTCCACATTCCACCACCTCTGTTTTTATCAGAATTGTAGAGTAGGTGCCCATCCTGTCTTCAAGTTTTTCTTTTCCCCAGAAAGCCTGTTTGATTGCGATTCCTAAGAATTTTTCACACTGTGATAGTGAAATGGTGGTATCAGGCACATATGAATTAAGAAGAGCCAGAAAAGAAAAGAGCTTTGCTTTCTTGGTGGAAATATCTTGTCCTTTCAGGATATTTCTGACCACATTTTCTATGTATTCTTTATTAAAATTGGTTTTCATGATCATAAAGGAATAAAAATCTTTAAAGTTTTTATGTTGCTCTTCAATTTCTTTCAATTTAAGCTCAAAAGCTCTCTGTTCTTTGGGAGATAGTTGTTGTGTGAGGGCGATACTGTCTGAACTCTTGGCACATTTTTCAGGATTCTGTGATCTAACACAATTTAGGATGATCACTAGAGGTTTCTCATATCGAATGTACTTATTAGCTACAGCTGTTTGAATAGAGACCTGCAGAAGGTAGACATTATCTTGTTCTTCAAAATCATCAACAAGAAGAAGTACGGGTAAATATTCCTGGTTCCTTGTCCCAGTGGTGATTAAATGAGTCACTTGTTTTCCAATGTCAGAAAAATCTGCTGTCTTGTTTTTCAGCACAGCACATCTGTATGTCTTCCTTAGTTCCCAGAGAACATGCATAGCCAAGGTGGTCCCCCCACAGCCTGGGTGATGATACAGATGAATAATTTTGACACATGTTGGCTTAGAAGAATCTACCCAGTTTTTAATAGTTTCTTCAAGTCTTTCATATTTATCCCTTTTGACAAAAGGCGAAGAATAGTTTTCAGAAGAAAAGTAGAAGTTCCACCATGATACTTTACCACCTCTATAGAACTCTTCCTCTTTTAATGCCTTGAATTCAAGAAATTTAGTTTTGTCCTTCTCTAAGAGTGTACCTTCACATTCATTTTCACAGAGAATTTCCAGAGCAGTCATGACGTCTTCTTCTCTTTTCAGAAGTTCAGTAGATGAACCAATAGATGGCAAAAATCTCTTTAAAGATTTAGTCACAGATTTTAGTTTAAGTATAGTACCATTTATCTCTTCAAGACTTAAAGCAGAAATACACTGGCTTGATAATTCATCTTGTTGTTTTGTTAGTCTTGCTTCAAGTAGGTCTTTCCATCCCTGACATATGTGTGAGTGTACACAAATACATAATATATTTTCCATTCCTTTGAGATCTTGGTAGAAAGCACAGAAGGTCTCAATGAGAGGGTCTCTTGGGTCATCCACAGAGGAAAGTAGTAGAAATACCACTAAAAACTTCCCTCTTGGCATTATGTCCTCATGTGTCAGAAATGAAATCAATTTCCTGACTTCAGAAGCTTTTTCTCTTTGCCAGGAACTTGGATCTAAAGGTTTATATTTTTCACTGTCAAGGTCTAACCTGCCATTGCAGAAAATCCAGCTGGGTTGCTGATAAAGATTCAGACTAGAAATCTTCTCATTTGGTGTGGTTGACCCTTCTACATACAAACTCGGCAAGTGAAAGTTTGCTAGTCGGCTTTCTTTGTAAGTGTTGGCCACCCCGTTAATCACAGATTCAGGATCAAACTCCAATATAGCAAACCATTTAATTTCCCTTACAAACTCTAAGTGTTTTATTTGATTTGGATGACATTTATTTGTTACAAGAATGTACCATTCATAGTATGAATTATCTAACAAATCCTGATATCCTGTCAACAATTTAATAAGCTTTGGCCCCTCACTCTCTTTTTTATTTGTTTTTACTCGGCATTTTTCTTCTGCTTCTTTTCTAGACTCTGCCAGTGTTTCTAAATTTAATTTAAATTCTTTGAAAACTACATTATTTTTCATGATGTCTTTAGAGCTGGCTCCATCTCGCACAAAGACTGAGAATTTTGATCTTTGCTCCCATTTTTTGTTGTTGTCATTTTGCATTTTAATCCGGAAATAATCATTTTCACATTCAGAGTATTTTGGAATGACATCCACTTCAATAACAAATCTATCAGATGGAGTACTGTTTGGCAGTAAAACTTCTACAAATCTTGGCTGTCGAATGCAGTTCTTTGCTTTTTGGACCTGATGGTCTTCAAAATACTGGTGGATCATCAGATTGAAGTGGTCAATGAAGGCTTCCTTGGTGACACTGGTGACTTCCACGCCAACAATTTGTCCATGAGGTTTGTCTTTGACTCCAAAATGAATGGTGCCATTGGTCCGTGAATTCATACAAGCTGAAGCGAATCGGAAAACTTCATTGCTAAATTTCATCTTAACATCCTCTTCTGTGGCGTTTTTTGTATTTGTGAGGGCTTTGAATTCATGTATTGGATCAATGAGATTGAATGGTCCTGTTTCAGGCTGTAGACAGAAATTCATTTTGTAACGATATGGATCACTGAATTCATCAAAAGGGTATGATACACATGTCATTTCTATGGAGGGTTGCTTTTCCTTTGTGTCATCTATTTCATTTTCCATGGACTCATTTTTTAGTGACTTAGAATCTTTACTAACTGTACTCGTTGTAGAGGCATTAGCCATATTTGATTTCCCTTTATGCTTTTGTTTTTGCTCTGAAGGTTCTTCATTTTCCTCTTGCATCAAAGTGAGGGTCTTAGGAACATTTTTACTGCCTTTTTTCCTCTTGTGTGTCTGAATGGGATCTTCAGAGGATGTTTTCTGCAATTCTTTGAATAGATGTTCTATTTGTATAGCTGGTCCATGTGTTATGCCCATATCAACGAGGTGAGTTTTAGTTAACAACTTTAATATTTTTCCACTCACATCTTCTGCAGTCAAGATTTCCCTGTGTTTTTGGTCAATTTCATGACTTTCTAACCACCGATTTACATCCTCTTTTGTCCAGTCATCTGTATTTTCTGGTAGGTTCAGCTGCCCTGCCATTCTAATACCTGTATATAGAAAAATAAAAATGATTTAGTATTTTTATAAGTACATTTAAAAATAATTTTTAGTAAGTAATATATATGTCTTACACAGTTTTAAAAGTTTCCTCGTTAATAGTTGTTTGCTATAATGTGTTATAGCAACACATTGGCTATATTATTTTAAAATATTTGATTTTCCTATAGAAAATAAGACCAACAAAGGATATATGAAACTAAACACAGAAAGATATATAAAATAAGGAGAATATATGAAACTAAGTATAGAAGCAAGTAGTTTGTTTTGATAGGTATTGGTAAGGTAAATAGAATATATGAGTATTAAACATAGGAATGGAATAGGAGGGCTAAATAGATACTATTTATGAGGCACTTGAAGCAGTTGATATTGTTAAGGTCTTAATTGGGTCACCAGTTGGTGACACCATTCTTGTGTCCTCTGACACAAGAGGATTCTTTGTGTCCTCTACTCAAGACATATAAATAAAATTCAGTATAGCTTATCAGGCTAATTAATGAGCTATAGCTGTGGTCAGACATATGTGCTCCTTTGCATCTCTCTGATGCAAATGTGTATGCCATTTACCCCAGGCATCTTCTATTTGTTGCTCCTCCTTGGATAGACTTCAGATTGCATTACCCATCTTTTTCCCCCTCCTATTTTGTTGTATATTTTAATTGATTCAAGAAGGCATATGCCTTAAGAATCTTAATTTATTGTGTGAGCCATTCTGTTCCATGACTTCTTGGATAGCTAGCTAGGTAGTAAACTGGACACTACTATTATATTAAAGTAATTTTTCACTTAATAATTGGTAATAGCTGATTCATGGGCAGTAAAAAAACGGCATTACTATTTGATCTGCAAATTGGCAGACTACTACTATCTGGAAGACCAGTGGCAATCTGGATTACAGAAATATAACAATGGTTAGCGAAAACAAAATACAAATAATAACAGTCAGCTTTAAGTACATTTTAAACGTGGCTGCAAAATGTGAGCCATTCCAAGGAATCGATCATGAGAGAAATAAAATTACAGAGGAGATAAGCTTGAGGAATTATAGCAAATAGTTTATGTAGGCCAACTTACATAAAATGATAAATAGGAATATTGCCTTCCAGTGGTAGATACAAATTCAGGATTAGGATTTCCCTTCCCTCCCCTTAAACTATTACTTTTTCATTAGTAACTCCTATATCCATAGTAATTGAATAAAGAACATACCTTACAGCTATATTAACACAAAATAAGCAAAGATATGCAAAATTGATGGAAATTTTACTCCATTACACCACTATGACAATGAGAAAATTTTATGATTTAATGCCTTCTTAAAAAGTATATTAGATTTAATTTTTATAAGTAATTTAGCTACAGAGATTTAAAAGCTCAAATTTAAAGTGATCAGGGAGGAGAAAAGGGAGTGAGGAGTGAAGGGGGTAAAATTGATTTAGGTGTACCAGTCTTTAAAATAAGCCCCTTTTTGAAGTGCTGGCAGGCAATATTGTTTCTTTGAGAAGCCCTTCCCCAACGAGCCTGCAGGCACAACTGAGCACCAAATCTGAATGCTCCATTAACTTTGCTAACACCATTTACTCTGCCCTTGTGATCTGAGACCCCATCCAATCCAGCTCACAACCAGCCAGAATCTCTTTCAGTGACAAGTTTACTGGGTTTTCCCTGTGGACTTCCCAAAAATCTTTCAAACAATGACAGACAATCAGGTGTTTGTACCTTTTGTAAGGGGCCCCCAAGCTCTGTACTCCTGGCAGTTGACTTCGGTTCATAGCTGAGCCTCTCCCAGGTGCTTCCAGGACCAGCACATACAGATCATTTATAGCTCCTAGTAGGTGGCTCCAGGACTGGGCAAAGGCAGTAGCTAGCCTTGGTCTGTACCAGAGCCACCTCCCAAGAGGCTGCTGAACCAACATACCAGGTGGCAGGCTTGTTACCACGCTAGACCACCACCCAACTGGCTCCACAAATGACACACTTAAAAGGTATATGTGGCAGGCATCAGAGTCCTACTAAGGTAAATTCTGCTCCATGGAGTCATCCCCTGCATAATAGCTTGTCTGCTCTAGTCACAGCCATTCCCATAGCCAGTCAGCCTAAGGGTCAGCCCCTCTCACTGACATCACAGTAACAATTAAGGTTCAACAACAACAGGAGGGCACACACAATCTACACAAGGAACACACCTGGAGTACCCAGCTCGGGTAACCAGCGAGACTATACCACTAGGCCCCACAGGACATCTATTACATAAGGCCACTCTGTGAAGTCCCAAGAGACATAACAGAACTATCTAACACAAAGAAATAAACACAGGGAGGCAGCCAAAATGAGGAGACAAAGAAAGAACAGGACAAAATCTCATATAAAGGACTAAATGAAATGGAGACAAACAATCAACCAGGTAGAGAGTTCAAAACACTGATTATATAAGGATGCTCAATGAACTTAGGGGAAGAGTAGATGAGCTCAGTGAAAACTTCAACAAAGAAATTGGAAACATAAAAAAAGAACTAGTCCAAAATGAAGAATACAGTAGCTGAAATGAATACATTAGAGGGAATTAACAGTTGATTAGATGAAGAAGAGGACTGAATCAGTGATTTGGAAGACAAGGTAACAGAAAACACATAAACAGAACAGCAAAAAGACAACTAATTTTTTTAAATGGGGCTAGTTTAAGGAACCTCTGGGACAACATCAAGCCTACCAACATTTGCATCATAGAGGTAACAGAAAGAGAGGAGAGAGAGCAAGGAATTGAATACCTATTTGAAGAAAGAATGATGGAAAACTTCCCTAACCTGTTGAAGGAAATAGACATACAAGTCCAGGAAGCATGGAGAGTCCCAAACAAGATGAACCCAAAGAGGCCAACACCAAGACACGTCATAATTAAAATGCAAAGGTTAAAGACAAAGAATCTTAAAAGCGGCAAGAGAAAAGTAGTTAGTTAGCTATAAGGGAGCTCCCATAAGACTGTCAGCTGGTTTCTCAATGGAAACTTTGTAGACCAGAAGGGATTGGCATGAGATAGTCAAAATGATGAAATCAAGGACCTACAGCTAAGACTCCTCTACCCAGCAAGGCTATCACTTAGAATCGAAGGAGACATTAAGAACTTCCCAGGCAAGAGAAAGCTAAAGGAGTTCATTACCGCCAAATCAGTATTACAAAAAAATGTTATAGGGACTTCTTTAAGAAGAAAAATTTTAAAATAATAAAAAATAAGAATAATAAAATTCCAATAACTACATATTTATCAATAATTACTTTAATGTAAGTAGAATAAATACTCCAATTAAAAGACATAGGGTGACTGAATGGATAAGAAAACAAAACTCATAGATACTCTGCCTACCAAAGACCCACTTCAGATTGAAAGACGCATGTAGACCGAAAGTAATGGGAAGAAAAAAATTTTCATAAAAATGGAAATAAAAAATGGTACTGGAGTACCATTATATCACACAAAAAAGGTCATAACAAGAGACAAATAGGGACATTTCATAATGATAAAGGGATCCATCCAACACGGGGATATAACCCTTGTAAATATTTACACACCCAATGTAGAAGCATCTAGATATATAAAGCAAATATTGATGAACGTAAAGGGAGAGATCAACAGTAGTAATAAGGGACTTTAGCACCCCATTGACATCAATGGATAGATGATCCAGACAGAAAATCTACAGAGAAATAGCGGCCTTAAATGACACATTATGTCAAATGGATTTAATTGATATTTTTAGAACATTTTATGCCAAAACAGCAGATTATACATTCTTTTCAAGTGCACATAGAACATTTTCTAGGATAGATCACATGTTATGCTACAGAACAAGTCTCAACAAATTTAAACAAATAGAAATCATATTAAGGATGTTCTCTGATCAAAATGATGTAAAACTAGAAATAAATTACAACAAGAAAACTTAGAAACACACAAACACATGGAGGCTAAATGACATGCTGCCAAGCAATGACTGGGTTAACAATGAGAGCAAGGTAAAAATCAAGATACCCTAAGACGAATGAAAATGGAAACACAATTACCAAATACTATGGGACACTGCCAAAGTAGTTCTAACAGAAGAATTCATAGCAATACAGGATTACCTTAAGAAGCAAGAAAAATCTCAAATAAATAATTTAATCTTACACCCAAAAGAACTAGAAAAAGAAGAACAAACAAATGCCAAATTGTGTAGAATGTAGGAAATAATAAAGATCACAGTGGAAATAAGTGAAATAGAGTCTTTAAAATTACAAAAGGTCAGTGAAACCAAGAAAGAACTGCTTCTTTGGAAAGATAAAATTGATAAAGCTTTAAACAGATTTATCAAGAAAAAAGGATAGAGAACCCAAATATATAAAATCAGAAATGAAAGAGAAGTCACCACTGACACCACAGAAATACAAAGGATTATGAGAAAATATTATGAACAATAATATGCCAACAAATTGGACAATCTGGAAGAAATTGATAAATTCCTAGAAACAATCTTCCAAGACTGAATCAAGAAGAAACAGAAAATCTGAGTAACTAGTAACAGAGCTGAATCAATAATAAAAGAACTCTCCACAAACAAAAGTTCTGGACCAGATGGCTTCCAGGTGAATTTTACCAAAATTCAAAGAACGATTAACACCCACGCTTCTCAAACTATTCCCAAAAATTAAAGAGGAGGGAAGGCTTCCAAACTCATTTTATGAGAACAAGATTACCCTGATTCCAAAACCAAAGACACTATAAAAAATAATCATAATAAATTATCGGCCAATATCCCTGATGGACATGAATGCAGAAATTCTTAACAAAATATTAGCAAACCGAATTCAGCAATACATTAAAGTGATCATACACCACAATCAAGTGGGATTTATTCTTGGGATGCAAGTTTGGTTCAACATCTGCAAATCAATTAATGTGATACACCACATAAACAAAATGAAGAATAAAAACCATATGATCATATCAATACACATATAAATAGCATATGATAAAATTCAGCATCCATTTATGATAAAAACTCTCAGCCAAGTCTGAATAGAGGGAATGAATATAGCACAACTTAACAAAGGCCATATACAACAAACTCGCAGCTTACATCATATCATACTTAGTGGTGAAAAGCTAAAACTGTTTTCCTTAAGATCAGCAACAAGACAAGGATGTCCATGTCCACCACTTTTATTCAACAGAGCACTGGCTGTCCTAGCCAAAGCAATCAGACAAGAAAAAGAAATAAAGCACATCCAAACTGGAAAGGAAGAAGTAAAACTATTATTATTTGCAGATGATGAGATACTATACATCAGGCTTGTCCAACCTGCAGCTTGCCAGGACAGCTTTGAATGTAGCCCAACACAAATTTGTAAACTTTCTTAAAATATTACAAAAAAAATAGACATGGATTTTTTAAAGCTAATTAGCTATTGTATTTTATGTGTGACCCAAGATAATTCCTCTTCCAGTGGGGCCCAAGGAAGCCAACAGGTTGAATACCTCTGCTATATATAGAGAACCCTAAGGATTGTGCCAAAAAACTATTGGAACTGATAAATGAATTCAGTAAAGTAGCAGGATACAAAATGAATATTCAGAAATAAGTTGCATTTTCATACACCAATAATGGACTGTTAGAAATAAAAATTATGGAAACAATCCCATTTACAATTGAATTGAAAAAATAAATAAAATACCTAAGAATAAATTAACCCAAAGAGATAAAAGGCCTATATTCAGAAAACTGTAAGACACTGAAGAAAGAAAATGAAGAAGATACAAATAAATGGAAGCATATATGGTGCTCATTGAGGGAAAGAATTAATATTATTAAAATGTCCTTATTACCCAAAGAAATCTGTAGATTCAGAACAATCTCTATCAAAATACCAACGGCATTTTTCGAAGACGAGAAAAAAAAAGCCTAAAATTTATATGGAACCACAAAAGACTAAGAATAACCAAAACAATCTTGAAAAAGAAGAAGAAATTGGAGGTATTATGCTACCTGATATCAAATGATACTATTATGGTAATCAAAATACCATGATAGTGGCATAAAAAGAGACACATAGTCAATGGAACAGAATAGAGAACCCAGAAATAAATCCACAGCTATATGGTAATTTAATCTATGACAAAAGAGGCAAGAATATACAGTGGGGTAAAGATAGTCTCTTTAATAAATGGTGTTAAGAAAACTGAACAGACACACAAAAAAATGAAACTGGATCTTTTTTTAAATACTATATAAAAGAATAAACTAAAAAATGGATTAAAGACTTAAATGTAAGATCCCAAACCATAAAATTCCTAGAAGAAAACATAAGCAGTAAAGTCTTTGACATTGATCTTAGTAATATATATCCATATAGAGAGGATGTGACTCCTCAGGCAAAGGAAACAAAGGAAAAATAAACAAATGGGAGTACTTCAAACTAAAGAGTTTTTGCACAGTGAAGGAAACCATCAACAAAATGAAAAGACAACCTACTTAATGGGAGAAGATATTTGTTAATAACACATCTGATAAAGGGTTAATACCCCTAAAATATAAGGAACTCATACAACTTAACACAAAAATAGCAAACAATTTGATTAAAATATAGTCAGAGGACATGAATAGACATTTTTATGAAGACACACAAATGTCCAATAGGTACATGAAATGATGGTTAACATCACTAATCATCAGAGAAATGCAAATTAAAACTACAATGAGATATGACCTCATACCTATCAGAATGACTATTGTCAATAAATCAACAAACAACGAGTGTTGGTGAGAATGTGGAGAAAAGGGATCCCCCCATGCACTGTTAGTGGGATTGTAAATTGGAGTAGCCACTATGGAAAGCAATATGGAGGTTCCTTAAAAAATTTAAAGCAGAATTGTCATATGACCTAGCAGTTTCACTCTTGAGTATTATCTGAAGAAATTCAGAACACTAATGCAAAAAGACATATTCACCCCTATCATGGTAGCAGCATTTACAAAAGCCAGGATATGGAGCAACCTAATTGTCCATTGATAGATGAATGGAAAAAGATGTGGTACATATATACAATGGAATATTACTCAGCCATAAAAATAATGAAATCTTGCCATTTGCGACAATAAGGATGGACCTAGTGGGTATCATGCTAAGTGAAAGAAGTCATACAAAGAAGAGCATAACCATATGATTTCACTTATATGTGGAATCTAAAAAACAAAACAAAACAAACAAAACAGAAACAAACTCATAGTTAGAGAGCAATCTGATGGTTGCCAGATGGGAGGGGTTGGGGGATGAGTTAAAAGGGGGAGTGAGTTAAAATGTACAAATTACCAGTTACAAAAACAGTCATGGAGATGTATAGTACAGCATAGGGCAGATGGTCAATAATACTGTGTTAATTCTTTGTAGTGTCAGATGGGTACTGGACTTAACTGGGGTGATCACTTCATAAGTTATATAAATGTCTAATCACTATGTTGTACACCTGAAGGTATTAATAATATAATATTTTATGTCAACTGTAATTGAAAATTTAAAAAGTTAAAAACAAACAAATGCTAGAAGAACATGCTGTTAACAATTGCTCTTAGGTACCTGATGATCATCCTCTCATGGCAGGAGTTCAAAAACTAAAGGGGATCCACATGTTCAATATGTTTATGAGGGAGCTATTCAATGTCATGTGATCTTTTGAAAGGAAAAAGATAAGTATTACAAACTTTGGAAATATTAGCTTGGGAATGGCTGAAATTCCAATACTAAACTGAGGACTTACTAAACTGAGAGTTTGGAAAATAGACTAGATAAATAAATAAGACCCTTTTGTGGCACTGCATCAAATCTAAAACTGCATCAGATGACACAATTAACAGAATGAAAAGGTAATCTATGGAATAGGAGAAAATATTTGCAAACCATATCACTGATATTATAATACCCAGAATATAGTAAAAACTATTACAGCTGAGCAACAGAACAGATAACCCAATTTAAAAATGGGCAATGGACTTGAATAAACATTTCTGCAAAGATTATATACAAATGACCAATAAACATATGAAAAGATATTCAACATTACAAATTATTAGAGAAAAGCAAACCAAAACCACGATGATATATCTTTTCACACCCATTATGATGACTATTAAAAAAAAACTGAGGTCTGACAATTAAGTTTGCATTGGCAGCAGTGTACAAATAATTTGGTTTTATAATCTTGGTATATCTGTGTCTCACAGCTGTGTTTGTGTCAACATGTGGTGGTGTCTTGCTGAGTCATGTTCATTATTGATGTGGTTCTTATGTGCCATCATGAGAATGTTGGAGCTTAAATTAAAGCAATGAACAAACATTAAATTTCTTGTTAAACTTGACAAGAGTGGGAGTGAAATCAGGGATGTGTTAATCCAAGTTTATCGGGATAATGCCATGAAGAAAGTGGCAGTATATAAGTGGATTAAATGTTTTTTATTTTTGAGGAGAGAAAGAAAGCATCACTGATGAAGAGAGGTCAGGGTGGTCAGTAACAAGGAGAATTGATGAGAAAATTGCAAAAATTTGTTGAATTGTGCATCATAAGCTGACTGTGGGAAGCATAGCAGACCAAGTAAACATTGATAGAGGAACAGGAAAATCTTAACTGAAAATTTTGGCACAAGAAAGATGTGTGCAAAAATGGTCCCAAAGGAGCTCACCAATGAACAGAAGCAAAGGCGAGTCGAAGTTTGCAAAGACCTTTTGAAGAGGCAGGACAATGTTTTGGGCTGTGTTATCACTAGTAATGAAACATGAGTGTACCAATATGACCCTGAAACAAAGCATGAAAGTGCACAATGGGAGTCCTTCAGTTCTCCACGACCACAATAGTTCCGTCAGTCCAAATCAAGAGCCAAAACGACGTTGCTAACCTTTTTTGATATCAGAGGAATTGTTCATTATGAATTTGTAGCAACTGGACAAACAGTCAAACAAGTTCACTATTTGGAAGTGCTAAAAAGTCTGCATGAAAAGGATGAAAATGACCTGAACTTTTCGCCAACAACTCATGACTTAATGCACCAACTCACATGGCACTGTCTGTGAGGGAGTTTCTAGCCAGTACACAAATAACTGTATTGGAACACCCTTCCTCCTCACCTGATCTGGCCCCCAGTGACTTTTTTCTTTACCCAAAGATAAAGAAAATATTGAAAGGAAGACATTTCGATGACATTCAGGACACCAAGGGTGACAGCTCTGATGGCTATTCCACAAAAAGAAGTCCAAAATTGCTTTGAAGCAATTGGTGCTGGTGTGGTCCATGGCTTCCGGTTAGCAGTTCAAAGGTGACTGTAGTGATATTCAGCAATGAAGTATGTAACATTTTTTCTAGGATGAGTTAGTGAACTTAATAGTTAGTCTTCATAACCTTAAAATAACAAGTATTGGAAGAAATGGGAAAGAACTCTTGTGCGCTATTGGTGGGAATGTACAGTGGTGCAACCTACATAACCTACTCTAAAACAATGGTTCAAAGTTGTTTAAATACTTTCGTTGCTGAAAAAAAAATTTTCTCTCATCCCAGTGCTGAATATTTTGTGCAAAATTTGGGCCAAAATATCAATTTCACAAGGGATCAATTATGGTTGCAGTTTTTGTTAGTTTCTTCCTACATAGTTTCTGTTGACATGTAAGCATGGCTGTAGCACTGGACTTCTAGATGTTGATTTTATTTGCCTCCTACACCCAGCCCCTACAGTCAACTTTGGTCAACAGCCAAAAGGATTAAAGAGAAAGGAAATGATCAGAGAAGGAACCTTGGAACATTAGGAAGGGAGAAAAGAACACGGTAGGCAAAAGTATTGATAAATATGGTAGACTTTCTTTTTGGTTTTCTAAATTATGTTTGATTGTTGAAGTACTGTCTAATATGGTTCTAATATGTTTTAGAAGTATTTACAATAAGTACATTATAAGTCGGTAGTGTAGGGAATATATGGGAAGAAAGATTCCTACACTTCACTCAAACTAGTAAAATAACACTATTAGACTGTCATAAATTATTTATATATATAAATAAATAAAATGTGACATCTAGAGCAAACACTAGTAACAGTAATATACTTAAAAATACTGTAGATCAAAATTGAATTATAAAAAGTTTTCAAATAATGCACAGGAAGTTAGGAAAATAAGATAGAGAAATTAAAAATAGAGAACAAACCAACAAGTAAATGGCATTTAAATACATATATGAGAAAAAAAGAAAAAGTCTTAATAATCTAAGCATTTACCTCAAAAACACAGAAAACTTAAAAAAAAGAGCAAAATAAGTAAAAAGCGAGCAGAAGGGAGGAAATAATAAAGAGCAGAAATTAATTAAATTCAAAACAAATATAATGGAGAAAGTCAATGAACCAAAGATCTGCTTTCTTGAAAAGTCAGTAAAATTGACAAACCTCTAGCAAGACTGAAAAAATAAAGAGAAGACACATTTATCAATATCAGAAATGAAACAGTGGATCTCATTTTAAACCTTTTAGATATCAAAAGGACAGTAAAGGAGTACTATGAACAACTTCACAGATAAATTTGACAACTCAAATGATGGACCAGTTCCTGAAAAACCAAAGTTGCATAATTTAATATGAAACAGATCATTTGAATAGTCCCATAATTTCAAAGACAACTGGATTTATAATTTAAAAAAACTCCTCCAAATCTCTAACCCCAGACAGATTCACCAGAAAATGCTACCAAACATTTAAAGAATTAACACTGATTATACACAGTCTCTTCTACAAAAAAACACCAGTAAAAGATGATATACTCTCCAGTTCATTTTATGAAGCTAATATTACCATGATAGAAAGCCTTTGTAGACCCAGTCTCCAAGTGAGCTCCCATGGACCCAGGCTCTACTCTATCCTAGTGCCAGGCCAGCCCTTGAAGCCCCAGGCTCCAGGCACACCCCTGCAGATCCAGGCTCCCACTGCCCCCTGTGCCAGGTCAGCTCCCACAGACTGAGACTTCCTACTTGCCCCAGTGCTGGGCTGGGGCTAATGAACTCAGACTCAAGATTGGCTTCCGTGGACTGAGGCTCCCAGTCTGCCCCGGCCTCCAGGCTGGCTTCTAAGGACCTAAGCACATGGCCTACCCCATCACCTGGCTGAACAATAATAATGATAATAATAATAAAAAAGACAATAGATAACAAGTGTTAGAGTATGGAGATTCCCCCAAAATTAAAAATGGAACTAAATATGATCCAGCTATCCCACTTATGGATATATATCAGAAGGAAATGAAATCAGCATCTCAAAGAGATTATCTGCACTCCCATGTTTATTGTAACATTTTCACAGTAGCAAGACATGGAAACAACCAAAGTGTCCATCAAAAGATGAGTAGATAAAAAAGTGGTATATAACTTCTCATTTAACAACCTACCTGTCTAACAATCGATTGGACTTACCTACCAGTTTTCCAGTGTGGGGAATCCCTCCCTGTTCTCAGTCTATGTGAGTCTCAGGAATCCCCTTTCTTAGTCTTTGTCTTGTGCCCACAGTCAGCTACATGAAGCATTCAGAATCACGCAAGACTACGTATTTGTTTATGAGTGTGGTGTCCCATGATATCTATTGAAAAATGCATACCCTATGGTGCCATGACATACCACAAGACATCCATCTAATGACCAATTTGCTTAACAACCTAGTTGTAGGAATGGAACTTGATTGTTAAATGAGGAGTGCTTGTATATATAATACAATGGAGTATTTATTATTCAGTCATGAGAATGAAGGAAATCCTGGCATTTGGAGACAACATGGATGAAGCTTGAGGGTATTATACTAAGTGAAATAAGCCAGAAAGAGAAAGACAAATAATATATGACTTGACTTAAATGTAGAATCTAAGAAAACAAAAAGTCAAAGTCATGGAATAGTGGATACCATGAGCTGGAGTAGGAAAGGATGGACAGTCAAACTATACAAATTTGGAATTATGTTGGATGAATGTCTAGATATCTAATGTACAAGCGTGATGATTATACTTAATAATACTGTCTTGAACACTGGAAATATGGTAGAAAGTAGATTTCAGGTACACTCATCGTAAAAGTGAATGGTAACTATGTGAGGAGATGATGTATTAATTAGTCTGACTATAGTAGCCATTTCACTGTTTATGTATATTAAATCATTATGTTGTAACCTTAAGTTTGTACAATTTGTATTTTAAAAATGCTGCATTTGAAAGCTTGTAAGATACAGTGTCAACAGTACTTGGAGAGAGTATTTGTAGCCCTAAATGCTTTTATAAAATGAGAAGAATGACCGAAAAGCATAAACTAAATGTCAATTTAGTGAGTTCAAAGAACAACAGAATAAAGAAGGAGTAAGTAGAAGGAAGGAAGGAGAAAATAAAGATACGAGCAGAAATCTATAAAATGGAGAACAATGTAACAATAGAGAAAAATCAAAGAAATCCAAAAGTTGTTCTTGGTAAAGAGTAATAAAATTAACATACCTGTGGAAAGAGTAACAAAGAATAGGAGATGGCACAAATAAACTATATCAAATGCTGTAAATTTAAGACTGAAGGGAACTGAACAAACTGCTTGAAAAATGTACATACCAAAACTGACTCAAGAAGAGGGAGTCCCACTTCCCAGTATGCTGTAGTGGATCACAACAGGCCACTAATACTCCCACTATAACAACTAGAAAAAATCAGATAAATTGCAAAAACATATTTTTGAAGTTATCAGAGAGTTGTAGATTAATTTGATGACAAGGACTAGTTGAACTAACATTTTAGAGAGGGAAGATCCCTTCCAAGGTAAACTTTGAGGCATTTACTGGTTCTGGACTGGGATTAAGGACTAGACTTGGCCTACTTAGTAGGAAGAGAAACCAGTGCAGCTTTTGACAGCCACTTGGGTAAATGTGATGAATTGGGATCTAGAAGTGCTCCAAAATCTGTAAACATCCTGGAAATGCAAAGTAAAACTACACTGAGGTATTACTATAGACCTTGCAAACTAGATAACATTAAAACCTGACAATAACAAATGTTGGTTGGTGATGAGGTGGAATTAGAACACTCATACATTTTTCGTGGGAATATAAATTTGTTTCAGCCACTTTGGAAAACTATTTAGCAGTTTTAATAAAGTCAAATGTCCAGTAACAATAGAAAACATATTGTAGGATTCCATTTATATGAAGTTCAAGAACAAGCAAAATTAACCTATGGCAGTGGAAATCAGAATAGTTGTTACCTTTTGGTAGGGAGGTAGTTTCCGGGAAGTGGGACAATGAAAACCTCTGGTGTGATAAAAATATTTTGTGAAAGAAATGAATAAAGAAAACCTCATTCAAAATGGAATTGGGAAGCCACGAAGGGAGAGTTCTCATGCACTTCCCCTTGTTGTAGTTTATGTAACCAACAAGAAGGAAGGTTTCCACTTGCTGCCAATAAGAAACTGCCATAACATCATACTCTCTTGATCCCCACCTGTTAAACAACCCTCCCCTAATACCCTCCAAGAATGCTCCAAAAGCTGACCTTCCTTTTGTCTATTTGGACTTGCTATGGTTTGCCATAGTTTGCATGTCCTGAATTGCAGTTCATCTGCTATACTCAAATAAACTCATTTGCTGCTTGCTGATCTTTGTTGTTTAATTTTTGATTGATAATTTTATATTTTGATCTTGTTACACTGATAAACACAGAAAAATGTCATAGATCTGTACCCATAAGATTTATTTCTGATAATCTTCATTTAAAAAGCCAATGATGCCTCCAAAATACGTGATAAAATAAACAAATGAATAAAAGAGGTACAGTGGACTCTCAGTTAACTGACACCCATACGGGACTGGTAGATGCCAGATAAATATAAGTAGAATCTTCATTAACTGGAACTCAAGCAACCGGCATTCTTAAGCAACTGGCATTCTTAAGCAACTGGGAAAATCTCAAGCAACGGGCAGATTACAAGCAATTGGTAAAGAAAATTTGCCCATTGCTTGTGAGTGCTGGTTGTTTGAGTTCCAGTTGATGGAGAATATTCTGTACTTGCATAGAAAAAGATGATGGTATGTTACCAATCAAGACTAAAGATTAATTCAGTTCTAGGCATCTGAAGTCTGAAAGTTTTACTAGAGATTTATTATTGCAGCCTCAGATTACAGGATTAGCTTTATATATATAGGTTTTATATGCCACTGTTGATTCATACTGGTTATATAGTTGTCTAAAACTTGATTCCACCTTTCTTTAACTTTGCTATCTGAGTCATTTTTATATTTACATCTGCTAAGACTCATCTCTACTCCAACCTTTGTACAAGTACAGCTCATTAATTAAAAAAAAAAATGTTCAACTCGCCCTGTTGCACCTACTTTATTGTAACACCTAAAGTAGAGGGCACTCCTATCATTCTGTTGCTGGCTGTGTTCAGGTTCTTGAGTCCTCATACTTGGAGTTCTCATGCTCCATCTCTTGTCCCATTCTACAAGTATACTTCTCCCAGGGTATCCCTGACTTCCAGCACAGTTTTACAAACTCAGCCCTTGCCTCCTAAGTGATACCTCAAAAACCAGATGATGAGACTGAGTGGTGAATTATTTGGATTACTTGGTTTATGCATGAGCTGTAAACCATACACATGTAAAAACATAAAGCCAGGTGGATTGGGACCTGAATGTTTGGTTGGGAATGTGAACAAATAGAAAAGGAATGACTTTTGAGTATTTTCTCTACCAGATTATGGATCTTTAAGTCATGACTGAATAACTTGCACCTTCTCACTGCTGCTTAAAGCCTTTAGCAGAGTCTTTATAGCTGTGCCTTTCAGTAACTTACTTTAAAAAAATTGTTGAAGATGCCATTCTGGGAGAATATACGTAAGAGGAATGATTTCTATCTAACATCCATGTTCCCGCATTTATTCCATTGTTCAGAGATATTTCACATATTAATGATTTCTATACCCTACCTTGTTTCAATATGGTTTTTAGATAATTCAGAAAGTGATACAGGATCATACATATGTGAAAACCCATGGGTAAAGAAATTAGGGGGAAGGCTAATCTGGAGTAAGATAGGAGGGGGAAAGATGAAACCAGGAGAAAAGTCAGTGCCTAAAATAACTATTTTTGAATAGAAAAATTATAGAGAAAGTTAATGCAATGAAGAGCTGGTTCTTTGAAAAAAATCAATAAAATGGGCAAACCTCTGGCTAGGCTAGGTCAAAAAGAAAAGACACAAATAAGCAAAATTAGAAATGAAAGGGGAGAAATTACCACTGATACCACAGAAATACAAAGGATCATAAGAAAATATTATGAAGGACTATATGCTACTAAATTTAATAACCTTGAAGAAATGGACAAGTTTCTAGAAACATATAGTCTACCTAGACTGAACCAAGAAGAACTAGACAATCTAAATAGACCAATCAACAATAAGGAAATCGAAACAGTCACACAAAACCTTCCCAAAGCAAAAGTCCAGGACCAGATGGTCTTCCCAATGAGTTTTATCAAGCATTCAAAGAGGAACTAATGCCTGTCCTCCCCAAACTCTTACAAAAAATTGAAGAAGAGGCAGTATTTCCCAACTTATTACACAAGGCCAGCATAACCCTAATACCAAAGCCTGCTAAGGATAACACAAAAAAGAAAACTATAAACCAATATCTCTGATGAACAGAGATGCAAAAATTCTAAACAAAAATACTAGCAAATAGAATACAGCAATGCATTGAAAAGATCATACACCACGGTTAGGTGGGATTCATCCCACAAACACAAGGATGATTCAAAATAGGCAAATCAATCAATGTGATATGCTACATAACAAACTAAAAGATAAAAATCAGATGATTATATCAATTGATACAGAAAAAACATTTGACAAGATACAACATCCACTTATGATAGAAACACTGAATAAAATAGGTATAGAAGGAAAGTACCACAACATAATAAAGGTCATGTAATATCATAATGAAGAGGGAAAAACTGAGGCCTGTTCTCCTAAAATCAGGAACAAGACAGGGATGTCCCCCGTCACCACTGCTATTCCATATAGTACTGAAAGTTCTAGTCAGAGCACTCAGGAAGAAAAAAGGATTAAAAGACATCCAAATCGGGGGAGAAGAAGTTGAACTGTCACTTTTTGCAGATGACATGATCCTTTATAGAGAAAATTCTAAAGACTCCACCAAAAAACTATTAGAAATAATAAACAAATACAGTAAAGTTGCAGGATATAAAATCAATGTACAAAAATCAATTGCATTTCTATATACCAACTTTGAAACTTTAGAAAAAGAAATGAGAAAAATAATACCTTTTGTGATTGCAACAGAAAGAATAAAATACCTAAGAATAAACTTAACAAAGAACACGAAGGACTTATATAGTGAAAACTGTAAGCTGTTACTAAAAGAAATTGAAGAGGACACAAAGAAATGGAAAGATATTCTGTGTTCGTGGATTGGCCATATTACCCACAGCAATATACAGATATAATGCAATTCCCATAAAAATGCCACAGGCATTCTTTCAAGAAAAAGATAAAGGAATCATCAGATTCATATGGAACCACAAAAGACCCTGAATCACCAAAGCAATCCTACATAGAATAAGGCTGGGGGCATCACACTCCCCATTTTCAATCTATATTACAAAATGTCAATAATCAAGACAGCGTGGTATTGACAGAAAAACAGACACACAGTCCAATGGAGCAGAATCAAAAACCCATAAATAAACCCACAAATATATGGACAGATAATTTTTGAAAAAGGAGCAAAAAATATACAATGGGAAAAAGAAAGCATCTTCAGTAAATGGTTCTGGAAAAATCGGAAAACTGTTGGGAGCCATGCAGGCTGGCTTTAGTGAAACATAACTTGTTTTGCTTCTTGTATTGTTCCTTCCTGCACCTGGAGGGTGCTTACTACTTACTGAGGTATGTGGTGAGAATGGCCAGTTCCTTGAGACACAAAAGAAAGATAACTATCTGGGTAATGGAAAAAATTGTCCTGGGAAACTGTCCCCCTGAGTTCTCTCTGACCTTTAGGTTTCTAGTAAATGGTTAATGGTCTGCTTTCCAATGAGGTAATGCATATTTTTCCTGCTATGTCACACGTACCCTGTATGTACATATTGGTGGTAGAAAATAAACTCGGGGCTTCAGTATTTACCGGAGTCCTCCCGGTAACTCTCTTCTCTGTCTCTTTTCATTAATCCTCACTCCCCACCTCAGGCTGTTCGATTCATTGGCTGGTTCCGATAGAAAACCTCATGCAAAAGAATGAATCTGAACTACAACTGTCACTATATACCAAAATTAATTCAAAATGGATTAAAGACCTCCAAATAAAACCCGAAACAATAAACTGTATACAAGAAAGCATCGGTGCTAAACTTAGAGACCTTGGGTTTAGGGCAGACTTTATGAACCTGACCTCAACGGCAAGGGAAGTGAAAGCAAAAGTAAATGAATGGAATTATATCGAACTAAAAAGCTTCTGCACAGCAAAAGAAACCATCAACAAAGCAAAGAGACAGCGAACTGAATGGGAGAAAATATTTGCAAACAATTCCTCTGATAAGGGGCTAATATCTAAAATATATAAAGAACTTGTACAACTCAACAACAAAAAAACAAACAATCCAATTAAAAAATGGGCAGAAGTCCTGAACAGACACTTCTCCCAGGAAGATATAAAAATGGCCAACCAATATATGAAAAAATGCTCAACTTCACTAGCTATTAGGGAAATGCAAATCAAAACCATAATGAGACGTCATCTCACACCTGTTAGAATGGCTATTATCAACAAGACAAGGAACAACAAATGTTGAAGAGGCTGTGGATAAAAAGGAACCCTCATACATTGCTGGTGAGAATGCAAACTTGTACAACCACTATGGAGGACAGTATGGACCTTCCTCAAATAATTAAGTATAGAGTTACCATATGACCTGGCATTTCCATTTCTGGGTATCTACCCCCCAAATTTGAAAACCTTAATCTGCAAAGATATATGTGCACCGATGTTCAGTGCAGCACTATTCACGGTGACCAAGTCATGGGAACAGCCAAAGTGTCCTTTGATAGATGACTGGATAAAGAAGCTGTGGTACATATACACAAGGGAATATTACTCAACCATAAGAAAAGACAAAATAGAGCCATTTATGACAACATGGATGGACCTTGAGAATGTCATGCAAAGTGAAATAAGCCAGACAGAAAAAACCAAGAACCATATGATTTCACTCATATGTGGGACACAAAGCAACAAAGAAGCAAAAACTCATGGACACAATCAATAGTTTAATGATTAGTGGTTAACTGAGGGTATTGGGGGAGAGGGATGGGGGAGAAGGGACAGAGTCTCAAATATATGGTGATGGGAAGAGAAATGACTCTGCGTGACGAACACATAACACAACACATAGATGATGCACTGTAATATTGTACACATGGAACCTATGTAATTTTTGCTGACCAATGTCACCCCAATAAGTTTAACAATAAAAAAATAAAATAAAATAACTATTTTTAATTCTATGAACTTAATTAGAAGTGGCCTAAAAATTTGGTTCTGTGTTTCTCAGCAACCAATATAAAAAAAGATACAATTTGTTACACAATTGAACCCACATATATTTATTAACTGTAGGGTTAACTGTAAGGTTTATCAGCTTTTCTAAAGAGAGTTGAAGATCAGGTTTTTATTTGGAAATGTAATCCTCTCCCCACTTGCATTACCTTGTTCCTTGCTTTGGAAGAAATCAGACAAACCTATGGTATTTAGCGGAACATATAGCTGCCATAATTTCAATGACTTCCTGTAGCAGTGCATCTGTCCCTCTCTGTCTTTGCCTCTATCTCTTTGTCTTTCTGTCTCTGGTCTGTCTGTCTGTCTCTATATCATCTGATTAATATCTGAAAAGCTATCATGGAATTTTTGTTTTCTGGTAGCTGCCTACTTAGAGTAGATGGTAGAAGGAATCTTTGATTAATGTAAAGTACAACTTTAAATTTCTATAATATGTTCTTTGTGATGCTGCTGCTAATGCCTTGGGGGATTTCATCAGTAAAAGTGCCTTTAGTTTACAATTGCATCTTTTATGGAATGCTGTGAACCATTTTTCAGCTAATATAAAGCAGATTCCTGTTATAGCAGTGAATAGTCCAGAATTTCTAGGCTTAAAATAATATTTTTGATTTTGGGGTACATTTAATTTTCTACTTGAAAAAGACATCCCTTCCTATTTAATAAAATGCTATTATAGATAGTAATAATACTATTAACAATAGATATTTACTTACCTGGAAGTATTTTGGTATGAAGAACTTCTATCGTCTGTGTTTTCTTCCTCCTACAATGTTAGAGAAAAAATACTCTTCTGGTTTTTATGAATTTATCCTCCGTTTTTACCTCAGTCTGGGCTCTCACTGGCTCAGAGACAACAGGGTGTGTCTCAGAAATAGGCGTGTTGAAAACTGGCTAAGGAAGGAAGCCTGCAGTCTGCTTTTAGTTTCATTTCCTTAGATTTCAGTTTACGGAAATGACTTTTCTCTCTGAAATGCTTTTAAAAAAAAAACAAAAAAAAAAACATAACTCTGCCACCTTCTGGCCTGCTTGGTTGAAATCCAAAGATTTCAAATATGTTCTTTGCTTGAGAGTTTTGAGGACTGCTGAGAGACCTGTTGTTTCGGCTACAGATAAACTCTGAGGGATAGTTTTTTTTTTTTTTTTAATTCATTTTTATTGTTAGACTTATTGGGGTGACATCTGTTAGCAAGGATTACATAGGTTTCAGGCATACAATTCTACAGTGCATTGTCAACTTGATGTATAGTTTAAGTGGATCCCTTGGGAATACTGATTTTTACTGCTGTAGGTAGCCTTGTAGAACTCTGAGTAGGAAGCAGCTACATTGGCATTTCACTGGCCTTCTAGGGTGGACTAACCATCTCTGCTTTCTTATGTGTAAAGGAGTGGCTTTCAAAGACTCTCTTGAGCTCTCCACAAATGCTAAAAGGCCTCTGGGTTAACTCTGTAGGGCAGACCAGGATTAGAGGCCCCCTATGACTACCTTACAGGGATTTAAATATCTTTTGTAGGTCAGTATCAGGGCCAGGTAGAGAATTGCCTGAGTGAGAGCCACACATATAGTTAACATTAAAAAAATAATAATAATAACAGTAAGTGCTAACACTTGCTGTGTGTGCTCAACTAGCTTTTGAATTCCACATTTCACTATTGATTCACACAGGTTTTTATCTGTTTTTTAAACATTTATCTGGCACTTACTATATACCAGACATTGTTCTAGGTCCTTTATATTAACCTATTTACTCTTCACAACACTCCTCTGAAGTAGATGCTATTATTACTCCATTTTACAGTTGAAGAAACTGAGGCACAGAGATATTAAATAATCTGACTGAAAATTTAAATGTTTATGTATATAAACACACATATGCATGTATGTCTGTACACACACACACACACGGTATGCACACACATATCTCTATCTACGTATTTCCTAGTAGTTCTGTTTCTCAGGAGAACCCTAGTACAACCAGGGAACAGATGATTTGACAAACCTAAGTAACCCACACCGCAATCTAGATCTACTACATTCCTGTTATGGCATGTCGCTCCCCACTTATCCTAACTTCCTCCTGATTATTTTTTTTCACCATCGATCAGTTTTACCTGATCCAGAGGTATGTGGAATCATATAGTATGTACTCTTCTGTGACTGCCTTCTTTTATTCAACACAATGTAATTGAGGTTGGTCCTAGTATTGTAGGTATCAATAGTTTGTTAGTTTTTATTGCTGAATAGTATTTTGTTTTGTCAATATAATGTAATTTACTTATCCAATATACTTATAATTTACTTAAATAGGCATCCGAGTTTTTTCAGTTTTTGGCAGCCATGCATAAAGTTGCTATGACTATTTTTGTACAAGTCTTTCTGTGTCTTCATTTCTCTTAGGTAAATACTTTGGCATGGAATTGCTAGATCAAAAGCTGTGTTTTTAACTTTATAAAAAACTGTCAAGGCTTTGTCGAAATTTGTACCAGAAGCAATACGCTTTAAGGCATGATGAGTCTCTGTGTCAGGCCACTGTATAAGTTAAAGTGAAATATGGAATTGATGTTATCTCACCTTGCCAGATTAGGCATAAAGGGATAGTGGTTCTTAGCCCATTGGTATCAAGAGTATGAGGCTGCCAGGCATCACAATTTTAGGTTTCTTTAATCAAAGACTATAACAAAAAATAGCCAGTGTTTAAATTCAAAAAGGCCTAAGCCAAGTTGGTAAAATACATCCAGCTTAGACCAAGAAAACAATATTGATTTAGTGTTTCATAAAAATAAGTTGCTTTTAATTACTGGATAAACAAAATGTGGTATTCCATATAATGACATTTTATTTGACAATAAAAAGGAATGAAGTACTGATACATGATACAACATAGATGAACCTTGAAAACATTATCCAAAGTGAAAAGATTCATTCACAAAAGACCACATATTGTATGACTTGAATTATATGAAATGTCCAGAATAGGCAAAACCATAGAGACTGAGAGATGTGTGGTTGCTAGGGACTGGGGGAAGGGCTAATTGGTGATTGACTACTGATGGGTACAGGGTTTCTTTTGTGGTGATGAGTGTTCTAAAATCGATTGTGCTGATGGTTGCACAGTGAGGATATAAATCATTGAATTGCATACTTTAAATGGGAGAATTTTATGGTATGTGAATTATCTCAATAAAGATGTTTAAATGGACCTCCAATAAGAGCCTACTGAGTGCCAGACATGTAACTATGCTATCCAACTTAATCTTCATCAGATGCTTGCAAACAAAGTTTATTTTTTTCATTCTACAAATGGGGAAACCAGGGTTTTAACTTGATGAATGATTGGCACAATTAGGTTTGCGTTGTAAGCATGTCTATTTTCTGAGGATGAACGTTGAACTTTTTTCACAGGCCGTCTTGGTTCACTCTGTTTCCATATCTTGAGTCCATCTGGGGTAACCATTTGTTGTGCTGTTATCGGTTGTGGGTTAATTTACCTACGTGGATAGAGCTGGTGATTTATGCAGGTGGGGTCCTGAATAGGCTGGAGATAACATAAAGGCACTGAGTCCTCCGGAGTAGGGAGTTGAGAAGTAGAATTAACACGTAGTCATCCAAATAATCCAGCAGTTTCTTTTTTTTCCTCTCAGTTTTCCCTGAAGCCAATTTAGAGAAAAAAAAAAGAGAGAGAGAGAGAAAATGGAAGGAGTTTGAAGAAAAGAATCACTTACCTTCCCTGAGCAGAAACTGAATCCCAGTGTTTTTTTTTACATAAATGGTGGAAATGGGACAAACTATAATGAGACTTAGTTTTTCTGTTTTTCTGTAGGTAGAATAAGAATTCACCTTTGAAGGAAGACTAGGCATTTGTTTTGGGACTCTTTGCATTTGAATGGACTCTTTGATTCTAGAAGAGTTCAGCAAAGAATTTCTTCTGAAATGAGAAGTTGAATTTCTCTTCATAATAATATATAAAGCCTTGTCCTCCCTGTGGATGGGGTGACATATCTACATTTTATATTTGTTTTCAGAAAAAAACATAATTCTTTCTGGGGACCTTAGAGGGTTTGTAGCCTACTCCATGAGACAAGGATTCATGTTTAGGGGCTGTCTCATGTGGGAGAGTTAAACAAGGGCTACCCTACAACATAGCTGCTGAAAAGGGGGCCTGAGGAGAGAGAAGCTCCCTAAGGAACTTTGTGGAAGAGCTGGGCCTATAAACTCTGAGGACAGTCACGGACAACAGGGACATGTAACGGTTTTTCTTTCTTTTATTATAGCTTTTTTTCTCTTGTGTCAGGTCTTTAGTTAAGTCTTCCTAATAAATATTGTAATCCAGTCTTAGCTGAATTGTGAATGATTAAATGACAGGCCAGTGGACACTTCAGGGAGTGTGGTCACCTGGGAGAGCCTGCTACCAAATGGACAGGTGTGCTTCAGAAGAGGGAAGCAGCAGTTTGCAGCCGTGTCAGCAGCAGATGTGGCTTCTAGTAACAGGGACGTGTTCATGGACCATGTGAGTATTCCCCAGAGATTCATCGAAACTGGTGAAAAGAACCCTGATAGGAAATAGGTATCTTTTTTTTTTTTTTAGGAAATAGGTATCTTAATGACAAGAGGAATTAGGTTTGAAGCCTGGAATATCTAAGTTACATTATAAGGAGATACATTGAAATAGATAAATAAACATATATTTGTTAAGTATTCAATGTAACTTATATTAATGTATGTTTCGTTTTATAGGCAATAGATACCTCTTAAAATCTAAATTTAGAATGCTGTTTGAGGCTGTTCTGGCTGGTACAAGTCTAGGAACAAGCTTCCCGGTGCTGGAAAGTTGAGAGTATGTGTTGCCATGCAGAGGTCATCTAATCAAGTGGTGATTACAGTAGTCAGGGGAGACTTCCTGGTGGTTACTCAACTAAGCTGTGTTGGGAAAATCAGGATAGCCACATTCTGAAAATGTTGGATGACAATAAGGGAATATTTGACAGAAAGAACAGCATTCATATAACAGGTTGAGAATTGGAGTAAAGAGGGTAGTAAGTGGAGAAAAGACACTAGGGGAGATGGGACCTAAAGAACATTTAAGACTGTGGACAGGAGCCAAGAATCGACAAATGCACAGATTCATCTGTAAGTGGGGGCAAGGGGATGGAGGGAGTTCAAGCTTCGGCTGCTTTGTTTTCTGCTCTCTTCCACCTCCCAAAGCAATGTATTAAGAGAACAGCAAGGGGTACGAGGAAGTGTGTGTGTGTGTGTGTGTGTGTGTGCGCGTGTGTAGGGGTAGATGGAGGGTGGGCACAAAATGTTTACTTTCCATATATGTTTATATTGATACCAAGATGAGGTAAGTGGCATTGGTTTGAGTTCAATAAACTAAGCGGGGTGGGTAGGCTTTTCTTCCATATTCATCTTATTTAAATTTCTTTCATAGTGAAGAAATAATTCATCATTCAGAAAATTCACAAGTGATTTAAAAAAGTTTATTGACCTATAGCCAGTAATGATGTGGCCAGTGGATACCAATGGAAACTTCGTAATTAGATATGTTAGTTTGAAAGTGCATATTTAAGCCATTGAACAATTGATTCTACTGTGTGCCAAGCTCTGGTGTAGACCAGTTTCATGCCCTACAGGCTTATGATTTATTGGGAAGACAAAAGCAAAAATCTCTGCTTAAATGTAAGCCAATAATATCATCAAAATGCCATGAGAATAGAGAGGGAATAAAATCATCGAGAGATATGAATAAACACATTTAAGCTAATGTATCTTCTTAAATTACTTCTATATCATATGCTAGAGGGCCTTCAATGGAAAACCCTAGGTAGAAGGACACTCTCTCTATGTTCCCACCACTTCTGAGTGGACCTGAATAGACAGATTTCACTGGTATTTTTATTTTTTTCTTTGTTCCATATTCTATAGAGATTTTCTTGCCTTCAGCCAGACCAGTGAGACGACGCAGGAGGTCTTTGACTTCCTGTTTTTTCCACACATCTCCACTCTGCCAGAAGGAATTTATATTTTGTTCTTTACTGAAGTACTGCTCTATCTCGGCCTTGTGAACAAGACTGTTGAGACCCTTCCTCTTCCCCAGGTAGAAAAGGGTGCTTGGCTGCTTGGACCTGCACATGTTTCTGTACTGTCTCTTGAAGGATCTATTTAAGGATGAAACATACTTTTCTAATAGTGTGGCATCTTCATCTAGCTCTTCATTTTCTGGCCAGAACAAGAGGCAGGCCAAGAAATAAGGATCTGGATATTGATGACTTAGTTCAACAAATTGTAATACTTCTCGGAGCTGTTTTTTAAGTATGCTAAGTGGTTGAATGGATTTGGAGTTGGGTTTTAGACAATTCAGAATAATGTTAGCCAATATGAAATTTTGTTTCTCCTTTGCCAAACGTTTATTTGGGTTTTGCTGCAAGAGGAAATTGTATTCATTTACTATATTTTCCATAATAGTTGCAGCCTCTTTGTGATTTGGATTAAGATATTCTAGGAGTCCAGAAAATCTGTCTGCTCTCAAAGCTTCTAGACCTTTCCAGCAATTCTCCTCTTGGAGTAACTGGCTCGCTTTGCTTTGTGATGGACCCAAATCCAAATGGCCGAAAACTTGCAAGTATTTATGGAAACAGCGGCTGATTTTCTTGATTAATAAGATTTCTACTGTTTCTTTTTGGGCATTCCTTGTTTTCAAAAGACCCATATAATCAGAAAAAAAATCAAAGCATTTTTTCATATCTGATTGTAAATTTTTTAAGTAGGGTGTGAACTGGCTAAGAGCCAAATAATATTTATTTTTTGAATTTGTAGGAATATTCCCCTTTCCTGATAAAAGTTCTACCATAGCTTTTTGAGATGATTCATCATCTTTGTGGAAACAGGGAGTAAGCTGAAGAATCTGAATAGTGTAAAGACCAACTTCTATTTCACCCAAGAAACCAGCTGTATTATACGTGTCATATTTTCTTTGGCACTTCTGTGGTGACCAGGTCTCTCTTTCAGAGTCTTTCCTGTCAGTTTGCTCTTGAGATGTTCTGAAAGCTCTCGAGGCATTTTCAGCTGCTTCTAGCAAATGTGTTAGGTCATCAACAGTGATATCTCTGCAGTTTTTATTTTCATCCAACCACCATTTGATTTTACTTTTGTAGACCTGACCAAGTGTATCTGAGATATAGGAATTTTTAGGTGCTCTCTTTTTGGCCTCATTTGCCCAATCCAGAGCAGTGTTGAAGTTCTTCTCTTTAATATAGAAATGTCTTGCTAATGCCTGACAGATAAATGCATTTTGTGGGAATCGAATACTTCCTTCAGTCAAGACTCTTTCCACTTCATTATTCTGTAAAGCTTCGATCAATGGGGAAAACAAAGTGTCTGTTTCATCTCCATACTCTTTGCGCTGTCTTGTGAGCAGAAGAGTTTGCACATCGTGTTGAAATTTGTCTTTTGCTATTCCGGTAACATAGAATAAATTCTCTTTTAATATCTTCAATGCAATTTGACACTTATTCAAGTGATAACTTCTTTCTAGTTCTTTTAGACAGCAAATGGCAATCAGAGGGTGAATAATGCGCACGCCTGTGTATCTCCCATAATCTGCAACTTCTGTGTTTATTAGAAGTGTAGAATAGGTCCCCATTCTGTCTTCTAGGGTTTCTGGTTTTCTGGATATATTAGTGTATGTGATTCCCAAAAACATTTCACACTGTGACACAGAAATTGTAAAATCAGTAACGTAAGAGTTGAGCAGAGCCAGGAAAGAAATGAGTTGTGCTTCCTTACTGTCAATATTCTGTCCTTTTAGGATATTCTTGACTACATTTTCTATATACATTTTATCAAAATTTTCTTTCATGATCATGAAGGAATAAAAATTTTCACAGTTCTTGTGTTGCTTTTCAATTTCTTCCAGTTTGGCCTCAAAAGCTCTTTGTTCCTTGGGTGAAAGTTGGTATTTTAGTGCAATACTGTCTGCTAGTTTTGCACTTTCATCGGGATTCTGAGATCTCATGCAGTTTAAGATAATTACCAAGGTCTTTTCATATCTCAAACCCTTGTCTGCTAAAATGGAATGGATGGTATTCTGTAGAATGTAGACATTTTCCTGTTCTTCAAAATCATCTACTAGGAGAAGTACAGGAATATAATCCTGAGGGCTGGTTGCCTTATAGGTAATCAAACTGGTTACTTGTTCTCCAATTTCCCCAAAATCAGTTGCTTTGTTTTTTAACACAGCACATCTGAAGTTTTTCTTTAGGTCCCAGAGAACATTCATAGCCAATGTAGTACCCCCACAGCCTGGATGATGATAAAGATTGATGATTTTTACAAATAGTGGTTTAGGAGACTCTGCCCAACACTGTATCAGATATTTAAGGTCTTCATAACTGTCCCTTTTGACAAAGGCTGAAGAATAGTTTTCAGAAGAAAAATAGAAGTTCCACCAGGATACTTTGCCACCTCGATAAAAGTGCTCTTCTTTTGTTTTCTTAAATTCTTGGAATTTAGATTCATTTTTTTCGATATCTGTGTCTCTACATTCATTTTCACAGAGAATTTCTAGTGCAGTCAAGATATCCTCTTCCATTTTCTCTAGGATAATTGAAGATGATCCACTGGAGGGCAAAAACCTTTTTGATGACCGAGTCACTGGTTTTAGTTTAAGAATAGTACAGTTTATTAATTGTAAATTTAGAGTGGAAATACTGTGGTCTGTTAATTCATCTGCTATCGTCAGTCTTGCTTGCAGTAGATTTTTCCACCGTTGATAAATATCTGAGTTCACACAGATACACAAAATATTTTCCATTCCATTGAGAAGTTGGTAGAAAGTACAGAAGGTTTCAATGACTGGGTCTCCTGGGCTTTCCACTGGAGAGAGTAATAGAAACACTACCAAAAATTTCCCTCTTGTCATTAGATTTTCACCTGTGAGGAAGAAAATTAGTTTCTTGACTTCGAAAGCTCTTTCTCTCTGCCATAAATGTGGTTCTAGAGGCCTGTACCTCTCATCTTTCAAGTCTGACCTGCCATTGCAGAAGATCCAGCTGGGCTGATCGTAGAGATTCAGACTAGAGATTTTCTCCATAACAGTCGTTGTTTCTTCATATTGACTTGGTAAGTGAAGGTTTGCCACCCGGCTGCTTTTGTAAGCTTTGGCCACCCCCTTGCTCTCAGATTCAGGATCAAACTCCAACACAGCAAACCACTGAATTTCCTTTAGAAAATCTAAGTTCTTTGTTTGGTTTGGATGGCATTTATTTGTTACAAGAATGTACCAATTGTAGTATGAATTATCCAGTGAGTCTCGGTTTCCTATGAGAAGTTTAACTAGCTTTTGCCCTTCCCTCTCCTTCTTACTTGCCATTGCCTCGTAGTTTTCTTCAGCCTCTTTCCTAGATGCTGCCAGTGACTTTACATGTTCTGTAAATGCTTTGAAATTCACATCCCGTTTCTTGACGTTGGCTAAGATATCCTTAGTGCTAGCCCCTTCTCTCACAAATAGTGAAAGATCTTCATTTTGTTTCCACGTTTCATCTTTACAATTTTGCATCTTAATGTAGAAATACTTTTCTTTACATATAGAGTGTTTTGGAATAACATCTACTTCAATGACAAATCTGTCAGATGGTGTATTGTTCTGCAGTAGGACGTCCACAAACCTTGGGTGCCTGATGCACTTTTTGGCTTCATTGATCTCACTTTCTTCAAAATACTGTTTGATCATTAGATTAAAGTGGTCTATGAAGGCATCCTTACTGGTGACTTCCACCCCGACAATTTGTCCATGGGGTTTGTCTTTGACTCCAAAGTGGATGGTGCCATTGGTCCGTGAATTCATACAAGCTGATGCGAATCGGAAGACTTCGTTGCTAAATTTCATCTTGATGTCCTTTTCTGTGGCTCTTTCTGTATTTACGAGGGCTTTGAACTCATGTATAGGGTCTATGAGATTGAGTGGTCCTGTTTCAGGTTGTGTAAGAATATAATGTTCAATGTAATGTTTGCTCTCATGAAACTTATCAAAAGGATATGGCATACAAGTTAACTGTTCAGTTTTTAGCTTATTCTTTTTTTTGTTTTTAGGGATCACTACTTCATTTACTTCATTTTCTTTCAGAAGAACCAATTCTTGTTCTTTGGTATCTCTGGTCTCCTTGAGTTCATGATCAATATTGGATGAAACTGAATTTTCTTCCTCCTTTTTTGTCTGTTGTGGCTTCTTTTGGTGTTCTTTTTTGGAGGGTTTTATGTGATCTAGTTGTTCAGAATATTGATTGTTATTTTCAGGGGAACTATTATTCAATCTGTTATACATACGTTTTATCAAAAGTGCTGGACCTCGTGGTAGCCCCATGTCTCTAAGGTCCTTCTCAGTTAATTCCTGCAGGACTAATCCGGTCACTTCTTCCTCGAGCAGAATCTGTCCATATTTCTCATCAATATGAAGGTCTTTAGTTATCCATTGTTTCACATGCTCTTTGGTCCAGTCTTTGGTCATTTCAGGTGGGTTTACTTGTTCACTCATATCAAAGCTGCAACTTTCTTCCTTGGAAAAAGTAATATAATAAGTATTTTAGTATTATACTTTATTATTGAAATCACATAGTCAATTATGTATGTAATTTCACATAAACAACACATATAAAATATTGTTCGAAGTTGATTCTTAAAACTGTTCGTTACTTATTTTAACTGATAGTCCCAATTACTTCCTTTGTTTCCTAGATGATTATAACTGTGATTATGAAATAAGCAGTAGCTGCTAACTAGGGTGACATACCCCTTTATGCTTATAATAGTTTACCCTTTCAGGTTTAACTTGGTGAAAGTCGTAATTTTTTTTGTAACTCAAAACCATAATCTTAATAACAGAAATTGGTTCTCAGAGCTGAATATTGCAGATAAACTTTAAAATATGAAACTAGATAAGTGGAGGTGAATTGGCAAACAGGAAGCTCCATTTACTCTGAAGAAGCTGGCCATCTTGTTACCATAGTAACAAGGAAGTTGATTAGCACATCACCTATTGCTTTTTTGGATCTCAAGCAGTTAGGCTACCAAGGCTGGAGCTTTGGGGGATGTGGTAGCAAAATGTTAGAATGATCTGTTTGGTTGGCTAATTCTTGTGGCCCTCAGAGATACCAAAGGAGTTAGCTGTAGTTCAAACTGGCCTGTCCTGCCTTAAATTCATAATAACAGGAGTGAGGTGGCATCTCATTGTGGTTTTGAAATTTATTCACTTTGTCACCCATTAGACCAGAACCAACTCCAGCTTACAAGTAAGCTGGTCATAATGAGTGAGAAAGAAGTTTAATTTTTTTTTTTTTTTAGAAAAATTGTAGACATATGTTCTTCATCCAACAGGCACATTACAATGACCTGATCCCCAGTTTCCTAACAGGTTTTGTTTTCTTATCAGGATTCGTTGTCTCACTTAGAGTCCCTGAAAGAGAATGCTTCTCATGCAGGCTTTTCTATCCTGGGTTCTCAGTGAGCCAGACCCCGCTGCAGCCCCACAACCCAGGATTTCAGTATTACCCTCTGCTATGTTACTGCTCTCACCGTTCTGGGTAAATAAACAGATCTCTGGAGAATCTCTGTCTACTTGCCGCAGACTCACACTGTCTAGGTCTGGGGAAGCATCTTCTTTTAGTCAGAGACCTCTCTCATTAATTCAAGCTACCCACTCTTTCTCTGGGCACCCCAATGACTACAAAGGAAAAGCTCTAGATTTTCTCTTCTGTTTTAGCCAATGACTGCAGAAATTCCACTATGCACTGGCACTCTGACATGAAGGATTTCCTGCTTACTGGCCCTTATCTCTACCTTATCTCATAGGTTCCAGCGTTGTTCAAGGGTGAAGACCCTTTACATTCAACATCAAAAAATTTCTCAGCTGTCCACCCTATGATAGAAACTGAGAGGATACATCATCATTTGAAGCTTCTATATATTTGGCAATGCTTTCATGTGAATTTTGCACTCTGCCAATTATATGAACATCTTATATATGGTCTATGATCCATATTTAATTTAAGGTGACAATGATTTGGGCAAAAAGATTATAATAATGCCTTGATAAATTCCTTGACACAATCAGTGTCTTCAACCTAGTTTTGGGCGACGATTTGTTAATATTTATATAGAACTTCAGTGTACTTTACTGTTCTGGGGCTTAGAAAGCCCTTTTGTTTATATTACATCTTATAAACAACATGACTTTGTTTACATGGATTTACATCTTGAAGTATTGGTGTATTCTTTTTTAAATACAAGAAACCTTTATGTTTGGCAAGAAGCTACATAGTGTAAATAAAGAGGGAAAAGTGTGATCAGGAAAACAACATTATGATTAAATTGTGTCTCCTCTCAGCCAGGTTGTTTTCCCATTCATAGTGTATGGGAATTGAACCAGAACCAGTGTTGTCTTGGTGGTGGTTGTTTGTTTTTGCTCTGCTTCTTCAAATGGGTAAATCTGTTGCTCTGGTTGGAGCTGGGGAGAAGACCTCCACTTTTTCTCCTTTGTTCTGGGAAATTCTGAACCCCAGAGTTCTCATGAGTACTTCATTTCAGGATCCATAAGGATTTATATTTTCCCTCTGGGAGCTGATCAGGAAGGATCAGTGGCCTTCAGGGCAAGCACCAGTGCCCAGTCCCATCTCTCAGAGGCTGAGCCTTAGCAGACCTCGGGTGTTCTTACCTCCAGGAAAGAATACTTGCAGTCCTGGCTGGAGACCAGCAAGCCAACGCCCTGCTCTGATGTTTTTCAGAACTGAAACCACAAAGCAAGTTAGTTTCATTTTACAATGTGCATATTAATATTATGTATTTCTTCACAAAGTCTCTATACAGCTATTTATGAAGGAAAGCCTTAAATAAAAGAATTCAACTTTGGAGAGTTTAATCTTTAACTAGATGTAAACATTTTGTATCATCTGGGTTACAGAGGACAGAACTGGGCATAGCTGCGCTTGGCTACAATCTACAGTGTTCCGTATACTTCAATTCCTGATCTTCTGATCTGTGTTTCACTTAGGTCTTCTATGCTTATCCCCAGAGCCTCCCACCTCCAGAAATACTCTGCCCTGTGCTTGTGGGAAGGTTTCTTTTTAAAAGAATCTGCAGTCGGCACAAGTTACATCTAACAATATGTATATGAAAATAGTGAGATTTCTCATCCCTGTTAGAATCATTCTGTTAGACATAGCTTATGTTCACTTTAAAGCATATTCATTTTCAAAGTTCTGCTTTAGTATTTAGAATTAGTTTTTAAATGTAATTTTTAAAGAAAGTTGATGAAACAGATATCTTTAATGATTAGAAACTTACTGGGAGTTTTCTAAAAACTTCCACTTTCATATCAGCAACTTGAAATAAGTCTTCATGAGGGTCTTTGATCTTGACCTGTTAGATTAGTTGCCCTTTTTGAAAAAAAATGAATTTGCAAGTCATGTTCTGGAAAGCACCTTTGAGGAAGTAGAGATGTAGGCAGAACAGACGTGGTCCTCTTCTAATTTTGCCTGATGATATAGTTGTGGAGAATCTCTTAGTTACATTATAAAAATTATAAAACAGCAAATTGCTTTGGACTGTTTAGGGGACATTTTTTCCCCTTAACTATCAACCATGAAAAATTTCAAACATGTAGGAGATTTGAAAGAATAGTGAAAGGAATATCGTTCACCTAGCACACCTCTTCTGTATTTAAATACTTTTAATAAAATAAACAACCACAAATACATTGTAGGCATGCTTCCTTTCTCTTCTTCCATGTTCTACATTCAGTGTGGAGCAAACTGTATGGGTTGTATTTTCAAAACATGCCCAGCATCTGCCCACCGGCCCCCACCTTCACTGCTGCCGTGGGGTCCAAGACCCCCGTCTTCTTTCTCCTGGATTATACGAGTAGCTACCTCACTAGTTTCCCTCTTGCTGTTGTTGATCCTTTGGGGGACTTCTCGAAATAGCAGCCAGAACAACCCTTCAAATGTAAGTAACATACCAATATTCTGTTTAATCTACCCAGTGGCTTTCCATTTGACTCAGAGTGAAAGCTGAGCTTGTTATGAACTACAGGGCCTCGCATGACCTGGCACCCTGTTACCCCACTGATATTACATCTTACTTTTATGTCTCTCTCTAAATCTGGTCCAGCCCCTCAGCTTCCTTGTTGCTCCTTGCTGGTGGTTCCTGCTCCCAGTTCTGGCACCGCACTTATTTCTTCTTCCTGGACTGACCTGCAGGTCTCACACCCCATACTTCCTCCAGTCTTTTAACAAATGTCACCCTCTCCGGAGGCACTGCTTGGCCAGCCTACTGAAAACTTTATCCCATCTCCCACCATTTCCTTTTCCTCTTTGGGGCTCTTTAAAAAATCTACTTATGACTTTTCACAATCAAATAGTCCATATATTTTTACCTATTTATCTTGTTTATTTTTTTCTCATCCATTACTCTGTACATTTCATGAGAACAAGAATTTTTGTGCATTTTCAGTGTCTAGCACATAGTAGCTTCTTAACAAAAATTTGTTGAATGAATAACGTGTTTTCTTAGAGTAATTAAAAATAATAAATTTTTGACAACTCTTGAGATAGTAATGTCTGTGAGTCAAAGGACTTAACTCACTTTGCTAGGGCAATTATTTCATTTGGCTTAAATTCCAGACAGAAATCTGAGGAAATCTCTACTGTGCTATCCAGTAGGCTGGAACTCTAGTTTCAATCATCTGGTAACAAAGAATGAAAAGGAAGTTTTATCAGACCAAAAGGAAAGGAAAATTAATAAATGTTTTCTCTGCAGCCCCAGTTTCATAAGACCCTGTATCAGTGTTCTGCTGTGTCATTCCCAGTCCCCAGATGAGGCCATTACTTACAGGAGGTCCCTTTCTACTCCAGATCCTTAGTGTCAGAGCCTCAGCACCTCTGCTCTTTTCATGTGCTGCCTCTGCCCCTGGGGAGCTGATCTCCTGGTGAGAGGCTTGTCCCTTTCCACAGACTCAATCTCTTCTGGTCCAGTGCAATACCTTCTCTTAGCCAGAAACTTCTGTCAGTAATTTAACCATCCATGCTCTCTGGATATTTTAAAGATTGCGAAGCCAGGCTCCAAATTTTCTCTTTTGGTTTAGCCAGTGATTACAATGTTCATATAGGGCTCAACCTTTCTAGAAATGGAGCATCACATCTGGAAATTTTCACTGCATTCTATCCCTTCTTCTTCAGCTCTGGCCTGTCTGTACAGCTGGCGAGTGACTCATTCTGTGCCACGTCTACGAGGAGGATGCTGTGAGGGGAACTTTGTGCCACCTAATAGGTGACATCGTTCTTGCACTTCCTTTTGTTCAGATTCTGCTAATAGATAACAGGGAGATAGATATACTCTTCTCTAATAAGGCCAGTGATATTTATTCCCCAAATCTGGAGCTTTTTTCCTGTTAAATGGAAAAACTTTCAGTATCTTTTCTCAATATAATATACTAAACAAATAATAACCCTTGGACTGAGAATAATGTCAAAAGTTTCTCAACTTCCTTCCCAGCACATGATAACAGTTGTAAGCATATAATGATTTGAACTTATATATGTTCAGTAATGTTCTTTAAATATTGTTGTTTTTACTTTATCAACACTGAGAGTATCTGCATATGTATTATTGGAACTAAGTAAAGATCAAAATACCCATGACTGGTGTGGACAAATTTTGAGAATAACTTGACATTATTCTGGGCTTCCTAGGGGCCCTCAGCTTCCTCTTTTGAAACAATTATGAACATAAATCTTCTTATTAGTAGTGTAACATTAATTATTGGCAAAGCTGCTACAGGATGCCATTCTTGACTGACTACTCCAGATATTGCTTCTCTGACTCTTTAGATATAGAACAAGAAGTACCAAATCAACTGAGCGCTTAGGGGCAAGTGCTGGTACCCAGCCACCTCATCCCAGGGGATTCCTCAGGAGCACCCCAGATGTCTATACCTTAAGGAGTTGTTCTGCTCTGCAGGACTCTTATAGCTGATAGTAGCGGAAAGGCACTTTGGAATCCTGGCTTTCACCCAGGAGGACTACACACCCACTCTAATGGTCTGACGAACTGAAACTATACACAAACAAGTTAAGTTTCATTTCCTGAAGTTTTCATTTTAGTTTTTAAACAGACTGCTGTAAGAGATATTATAGATTTGAAGGAAATGCATAGCAAAATAGCTATCCTCTTTGGGGTATTATCTTTGATGAAATATAAAACTTTTAGTAACATACTAAGTTATGAAACACAGAATTTTGCATAATAGCACATGACCCTTGTTTTCTTTACAATCTTTTATACTTAAATTCCAGAAGCTCTTTGCATTGTTTCTCTATAATCTTTCCCACTGCCCTGCACAACCAGAAACACTCTCACCAGCCTAAGTACACTTACAAAGTTAGCCTCAGTTAAATCTATTGATAGGTGTTTTATCCATTGATATTGCTAATTAATTTCAGCATTTTAATAATAGTTTGTATGCAAACACATTTATGTAAAAAGTGCAGCTGGATTTTTAACAAATAGCTGTCCCCTCAAAGCACAGAAAATAAAGAACAGTTAGATTCAGTAACTTACCAGGTTTTTCCTGAAAACTTTCTTTTTCTATATCAAAAACTTGAAAGAGTTGATTATAACCTTTGATTTCTTTTTTCTCTTCTGATGGCTAGCAGAAATATAATTATAAGGATCCTGTTTAACAAATGAAGGCTGTCAGTTGTGAAGTTTTCTGGTCTGATGCTCTGAACTCTTCCTGAGGGTGTGTGAGAGCTGCTGGGAAGCAGAATGAGGAAGTAGAAACACAAGGAGTTTCAGTTTTGCTTGCGATCGTATTTGCTTGGATTTGGAAGGTTGTAAAACATTAAAGAACTGACATCACTACAATTATCAATGTATTCAAACAGTTGTTTAGAAACTATTCACCAGATAGAATTTTAAGTCACAGGAATAAGAAACCGGGGCTGGGGTACTCTACAGAAAAACAAAAATAGAAATACCGGGAGAAAACCAGAATCTCAGTGTGGTCTAAGTTGTCTCCCTCAAAACTCATATGTAGAAGTCCTAATCCTCCGTATCTCAGAATGTATTTGGACATAGGGTCTTTAGAAAGGTGGTTAGGATAAAATCAACTCATTAGGACGGACCCTGCTCCAATATGTTTGGTATTCTTGTAAGAAGAGAAGATTAGGACACAGAAACACACAGAAAGACCAGGTGAGGACACAGGGAGAAAATGTCACCTGCAAGCCACAGAGAGAGGCCTCAGACAAACAACCCTGACACACCTCCATCTCATACTTAGCCTCCAGAATTGTGGGGGAATAAATGTCTGGTTTGTAAGCTACCCAGTCTGTGGTACTTTGTTATGATGGCCCTAGCAAGCTAATACAGTGTCCCTAAATTCTTCTGTGATCTGGGTCACCATTTATTTCATTATCTTTTGAAAATTAAAACATTATTTTTCCCATTATGAATAATACTAAGAGTTCATTTTCAAACTTAAGACATACAGAATATATAAGAAGGGGGGGGGGAACCCATATTATCCAAATATAATCTCTATTTTCCATTGTTTACTTTCTTTCATTTTTTTCTACACACACCTTTAAAATATATAAATTTAATATGTGGGAATTTTTACCAGGTCCTGAAGCATATAACTTCAAATGGGCAATGTACCTTGTCCAGTAATCTATTGTTCTTTATAAAGCTTGCTCTCTCTCTCTCTGAATAAGCATATTTTCATAATTCTCTGCTTCCTGCCCCCTGGCAGTTTTGACCACCGTCACTTTTATCTGATGACATTTTTACCTAGTGGCCCAAATTGAAGCCATCAGATGGGCTTTCTCATGTGCTCCATTCTCCAGATCCTCAAACTCACCTGTACTCCTACTTTCCTCCCTTATTTGTCCCTAATAGAGCAGTGGTTCTCAACATGAACTCCACATTAACCTCATCTGGGGAGTCATCATAAAAGCAGATGCCCAGGACCTCTCTGTTGGCCAATCGTTTATCTTTAGGAAAAGAGCCAACCATCAGTAATTTTAAAAAGCTCCTAAGCCAGGGTGAGAACGTCCAGAATAAGATGAATGAATTCTTTGTCTTCCTCTTCCCTTTCTTTCTCTTACCTTCTCTTTCTTTGTCTTACATTTTCAGACAATTCAGACCTAAAACCATTATTTGGACAGAGAAAAGTAGATAGCTGATGGACTAATGGGAGAGTTTGGGTGGCCCAGAGCAGTAAGTCAGGGCCCAAGAAGGTGGACCTTTAGAAGGTGGCCTTAGGTGGGGAGTCAAAAGCTGGACAATGTGAAAATAGTATCTACCAGAAGGGGTGACCCTGTGTTGGGAATCTGAGTCTGAAGGGACTGAGGAGGGTGTACATGTAAGGGGACAGGCTGGTATGGGGTGTCAGAGCTCAAGCTTGCTGAGCAAAGTGTCTAAATGGCCTAGAATGGGGTATCTAAGCCTAAGGAGAATAAGAAAGTGTCCCTTTGGGAAGTTAGCCTGGAATGAAGAGTGTCAAAACAAAACTTTCACTGGACAAAGTTAAATAGGTGAGAAATGCTTTCTTCAAGACCCTGGCAAGTGTGGGGAGAGAGATTGAACTCAACTGAACTGAAGCAAAAAGTAGGAAGTGTTAGAAACCCCGTGGTGAGGGCAAGGTTGATCAATGGGATGTGTGGGCACATTGAGCTACTCCTGCATTTGCCAATGTTTTTCTCACTCATTAGGCCATCTGGGTTTGCTAGTTGGCACCCATCTAAGTTAGACTTTCAGCTGCTCACAGAGACTGGGAGATAGAATGCTATTGTTTTTGATGTTTACATTTCAAGTACATGGTTCCCTGGTGTTTGAGAAAGACAGTCCTGGGTTATAAAACTGGCAACAGTCTGGGGTAATAGTTATATACATTTTAAAGGGGCAGGGAATTTTAATTTGCAATTAAAATTTTTCTAAAGTAAATGTTCTAAGAAAAGGAAGGCCTTTTGTCAGATGCCTGTGTTAGGAAGAAGACTGTACGGAGTTTAGTCAAGCTGAGGAGATCATTAAGGCTACCTTGGTCAAGAGTCAGAGCTGAGTGAGGAGAGGAGGACATCAGTATTGGGCAGGGGGTGGCAGCTTTGAAGTAGAACATTGACTACATAGAGAAATTGATCAAATAAAGAATTATGTAAAGAAATGAAGGCTGATTTCTCATTGGAGAAGTGGGTGACAAATACAGAAAGGGTAACTTATGATATGGAACTACAATTGAAGATATTTGTGAACTCATGGTTTTCAATATATTTAGATATTGAAATAAATATAGCTGTGAACATATTGTCTAGTATTGTTCAGTAAGAGGAGAGGAATGCTACCTCAATAGCAACGAATACAGCTAACATCCAGACCTTGGCTTCTAAATGCTGTTGTTTTTTGTTTGTTTGTTTGTTTTATAAAAAGCCTGGGAACCTATGGAAAATGATTGATACCAGGGATGGGACAAGAAATGTATAAGATAAACTTAGAACATTGTTTGTGCCAGAAAGCAAAGAAGGGCAAGGAGGGGCACAAAGAAAGTTGGTGCGTATCAAAAGTTCTCTAAGACCAACTTGAATAGGCTCCCACTGACCAAATCTAGGACAATTTCAGCATTAAAGTAAATTGTATAGTAACAGATTTTAATCCACCGAATGAAATAGAAAACCATAAGTCCATACAAATATAAACAAATAAATGAAAAGTTTATTGAGAAATAGCATATTTAGGCTTTTTGCGATTTGTGGCACTTGACATGCTTCATTCATTGAATCACTACAGATCAGACTGAGGAGGTAGCCACTATTATGCCATTTTGAAAGATGGCAAAGTGTAGGCTGATGTAGGTGAAGAAATTTGCCTAACACCATAAGCCAAAAATTAAGGTGGCCCACCCTGAATCTTCAACCAAATGTTTTCATGGTAGGCCTGGAATTTTACCTCAAGAAGTCTGGCTCCAGGAGACTTCTGGAAGATGGACGATCAGGTGGATGCTGATTCTTCAACCTTCCTGGATCACATCAAGGTTGCAGATAGGTAGGGGAACAGGCAGTCTTGGGAAACATCAGAGGACCAATTGAACAAAGCCCCGACAACTGAGGATATAAAGAGTGCCCAGTCAAGACCAGGAACACAGGCCCCTAGAGATTTTCCCTGTCAACATGGAGTCACTCTAGGTGGATGAGCAATTCCCGCCCCCCGACCCACTAATGGGGGAATACTTTCTTGTGGATTTCAGCAGGAGTGGCTCTTTGTGGTGTTCTGAGGAGGTTTCAGTGCTACTCTGCCACTCCCCATGGGCTGTTAATGGTGTTCTTCAAGTGGCATACTGCTCAACTACAACTGAAGACACATACAACACACTCAAGGGACAAATCTAGATTACAGGCACAGGAGATCAGAGAGATTGCACCATTGGACCACATAGGACACATACTACATAAGGCCACCAAGCAAAGACTTAGAAATACAAGAGATGTACCTGCTACATAGAAGCAAACACAGAGAGAAAGCCAGAATGAGGAAACATAGAAACATGTCCCAAATAAAGGATCAAGAGAAACCTTCAGAAACAGAGGTAAATGAAATGGAGGCAATTAACCTACTAGAGCAAGAGTTTAAATAACAGGTTATAAGAATGCTTAAGGAGCTTAGTGAAAACTTCAACAAAGAGATAGCAACTACAAAGAAGGACATAGAAACCATAGAAACAACCAGTTAGAAATAAAGAATACAATAACTGAATTAAAACTACACCAGAAAGAATAAACAGCATGTTAGATGAAGCAGAAAATTTAATCAATAATCTGGAAGACAAGGTAGCAGAAAACACCCAACTGGAAGAACAAAAAGAAAAGAGAATTTTAAAAAATGAGGATAGCCTCAGAGACCTCTGGGACAACATCAAGCATAATAGCATTTGGGTCATAGGGGTACCAGAAGGAGAAGAGAGAAAGCAAGGGATCAAGAACCTATTTGAAGAAATAATGACTGAAAACTTCCCTTACCCGGCAAAAGAAATAGACACAAGCCCACGAAGTGCAGAGAGTACCAATCAAGATGAACCCAAACAGGCCTACACCAAGCACATCATAATTAAAATGGCAGAGGTTAAAGGCAAAGAGAGAATCCTAAAAGCAGCAAGAGAAAGATAGCTACTTACTTACAAGGGAGCTCCCATTAGACTGAGAAATCCATCATTGGAAATCCACACTTTGCATGCCAGAAGAGAGTGGTTAAACAATACACTACTAAACAATGAATGGGTCAACAATGGAATTAAGGAAGAAATCAAAAGGTACCATGAGACAAATGAGAATGAAAACACAACTACCCAAAATCTATGGGACACAACAAAAGCATCCTGAGAGGGAAATTCATAGCAAAGCAGGCCAACCTAAAGAAGCAGGAAAAATCTCAAATAAACTGTTTAACCTTAACACCTAAGGAAACTGGAAAAAGAACAGTAAAACAAAGTCCAAAATGAGTACAAGGAAGGAAATAATAAAAATAAGAGCAGAAATAAACAAAATGGAGGCTAAGAAGGCAATAGAAAAGATCAATGAAACCAAGAGCTGGTTCTTCAAAAAGATAAACAAAATTCACAAACCTTTAACCAGACTTCTCAAGAAAAAAAGAGAGAGGACCCAAATAAATAAAATCAGGAATAAAGGAGGAGAAGTGACCACAGATACCACAGAAATACAAGAAATTATAGGAAAATACTACGAGCAACTATAATCTAACAAATTGGAGAGTCTGGAAGGAATGGATGGATTCCTAGAAATGTACAAGCTTCCAAGGTTAAATCAAGAGGAAACAAAATCTAAATAGACCTGTTACTAACAATGGAAGTGAAACAGCAATCAACAAGCTCCCAACAAACAAAAGTCCTGGACCAGATGACTTTACAGGTGAATTTTACTGAACATACAAAAAAGAATTAACACCTCCTTTCCTCAAACTATTTCAAAAAAATCCAAGAAGGTGGGAGGCTTCCAAGCTTATTTTATGAGGCCACCATTACCCTGATTCCAAAACCAGATAAAGATACCACAAAAAAGAAAACTATAGGTCATTGTCCCTAATGAACATAGATGCAAAAATGTTCAGCAAAATAGTACTAAATTGAATTCAGCAATACATTAAAAAAAAAATCATACACCACAATCAGGTGGAATTAACTCCTGGGATGCAAAGTTGATTCAATATATGTAAATCAATTAAATGTGATACACCACATAATAAAATGAGAAAAAATCATATAGTCATTTCAATAGATGCAGAAATAGCATTTGACAAAATCCAGCAGCCATTTATGATAAAAACTCTTAGCAAAGGAATAGAAGGAACATACCTCAATATAATAAAGGCTATTTGTGATAAACCCACAGCTAACATGCTCATTGAGGAAAAACTAAAACCCACTGTCACCACCCTTATTCAACATAGTACTGGAAGTCCTAGCCACAGCAATAAAAAACAAATAAAAGGCATCCATATAGGAAAAGAAGAAGTAAAACCATCTTTACTTGCAGATGACTTGATATATAGAGAACCCCAAAGATTCTACCCCAAAATTATTGGAACTGATAAATGAATTTAATAAAGTAAGAGGACACAAAATTAATATCCAGAAATTGGTTGCATTCATGTACACTAATAACAAACTATCAGAAAGAGAAATTAAGAAAACAATCCCATTTACAATTGTATAAAAAAAAATCTAGTAATAAATTTAATCAAGGAAGTTAAAGACCTATACTCAAAAGTTATAAGAAACTGAAGAGAGAAATCAAAGAATATACAAATAAATGGAAACACATACCATGCTCATGGATAGGCAGAATTAATATAGTTAAAATGTTCATACCACTCAAAGCAATTTATAGATTCAATGCAATTCCTATCAAAATACCAATGGCATTCTTCACAGAAATAGAACAAATAATCCTAAAATTATGTGGAACTATAAAATACCTAGAATAGCCACAGCAATCCTGAGAAAGAAGAACAAAGTTGGAGGAATCATGCTACTAGATATCAAATTGTACTTTACAGCCCCAGTTATCAAAACAATATGATATTGACATAAAAACAGACACATAGGTCAATGGAACAAAATACAGAGCCCAGAAATAAATCCATGTCTATATGGCTAATTAATCTATGACAAAGGAAGCAAGAATTTATATTGTGGTAAAGACAATCTATTCAACAAATGTTGCTGAAAAACTGGACAGATACATCAAAAAAAAAAAAAGAAAAAAAAAGAAAAAGAAATTGGACTGCCTTCGTATACCATATACAAAAATAAACTCAAAGTGGATAAAAGACTTAAATATAAGACCTGAAATCATAAAACTCCTAAGAAGAAAATATAAGAAGTAATTTCTCAGACATTACCCTTAACAATACCTTCAATGATACATCTCCTTGGGCAAGGGAAACAAAGGAAAAAATAAATGGACTACATCAGACTAAAAGATTTTTTTTAACAGCAAAAGAAACCATCAAGAAAACAAAAAGACATTCTACAGAATGGGAAAAGATATTCACCAATGAGGCATCCATTAAAGGGTTAATATCCAAAATTTATAAGAAACTTATACAACTCAATACCAAAAAAAAAAAAAAACCCCCAAAAAACAAAAACAAACAATTAACAAATGGGCAGAAGACCTGAATAGACATTTCTCCAAAGAGGACATGCAGATGGCCAACAGACACATGAAAAAATGCTCAACATCACTAATCATCAGAGAAATGCAAATCAAAACCACAATGAGATATTACCTTGCTCCTGTCAGAATGGCTGTTATCAATAAATTGACCAACAAGTGTTAGCATGGTTGTGGAGAAAAGGGAACACTTATGCACTGTTGGTGGGACTGCAAATTCATTCAGCCACTATGGAAAACAGTATGAAGCTTCCTCAAAAAATAAAAAATGGAACTACCTTATGATCCAGCAATTCCACTCCTGGATATTTATCCAAAGAAATCCAAAACACTAATTCGAAAAATATATGCACTCCCATGTTTATTGCAGCATTATTCACAATAGCCAAGATATAGAAACAATCTAAATGCCCATCAATAAACAATTGGATAAAAAAACTGTGGTACATTTACACAGTGGAGTATTACTTGGCCATAAAGAATAATAAAATCTTACCTTCTGCAACAACATGGATGGAACTAGAAGTTATCATTCTAAGCGAAATAAGTCAGCCTGAGAAAGACAAATACCACGTGAACTCACTTATATGTGTAATCTAAAGAACAGAATAAATGAACAATCAAAATAGAAAAAAATACGTCATGGACACAGACAATAGTTTAATGGTTACCAGAGGGTAAGGGAGAAAGGGTATGGGGGGAGGAGGGTGGGGGATTAAGTACATGGTGATAGAAGGAGAACTGACTCTGGGTGATGAGCACACAATGCAACACATAGACGATGTATTGTGGAATTGTACACCTGGAACCTATGTAATTTTACTAACCAGTGTCACCCCAATAAATTTGATTTGAAAAGAGAAAGAAATGGCATATTTAGATCTTTTCAAATTACCCCCCTATAAAATACTTATTAATGACAAAGGAGAGAAAGGCTAACTTTATAATGGTATAATTGAGAAGCCTGGTCAGTAATGCCCTTTGTCAGTGATATTTTCAAGTCATCAAAGTGAACACCATTGGTATGGGACAAACGAGAGTCATGTTTCACCTGACAGGACGCAATGCAAACACAGCATCACCTCTGTGATATATTCCTGCCAAGATGCGCAATTTAAATCTAAGAACCTTAAAACATCAGACAAACCTAAATTGAAGGACATTCTACAAAGTAAGTTGCCTATAATCTTAAAAAGTGTCAAGGTGATAAATATCACAGAAATACTGAGCAATTGTTCAAACTGTAAAAATCTATTAATACATGTAACAAAAGTCTTTCTTTGCTATAAAAGATGTTATTGAGACAGTTGGTGAGACTGGAATAAAGTGTGAAGTGTAGGTGAAAGTAATCAGCATTAATACCTAAGTTTACAAAATCAGTGTTAACTTCCTGATTTTGATGGTTGTGTTGTGGTTAGAATTTCCATGTTTCTTATAATAAAATACACACTAAAATATTGGAGGATGATTGGACATCTTACTCAAATTATTTTTGAAAGGTTTTGTTCTTGCACTTTCTACTAATCTGTAAGTTAGTGATTAGTAGGTTACAACTTTGTGTTGTAAAAATAAAAATCATACAGTTAATACCTGTATAACAATACTCCCACCCCTCAATAAAAGAAAGAAGTAATCTTCTGAAGTTCATTCTCTTCTTCAGTCTCAAGAACTCAACTCTGACAGTTTTACTTCTTTTAATTTCCCACTTTAAATGACATCTTTCCCATCAGTATACAAATAGGTTTAGAGTTCCAGGATTTTCTAAGCTATGTATTACTTAGTTTTATCTGTTGGAACTGGATTGTCTGTATTCATGCACTTAACATTGTTTTTGAGATTCATCCATGTTCATGTATCTCTAGTTAATTTTTTCATTTCTATTTAATATTGCATTGTATGAACTTGCCACATCTGACTTATCAGCCTTCTGCTGATGAATATTTAGCATAAGGCAGGTCTGAAAATTCTTGTCCATGTCTTCTGTTGCACAAGAGCAAGAGCTATTCTAGAGAAGATTGCCTGGAGGCCAAGTGCTCTTTGTTCATTATGCACCTGATCAATGTTCCTAAGTAATGCTAAAGTGTTTCCTAAAGTTGTCATACTAGTTTACACTGCTATGAGCAGTAGGTTAAGAGTTCTCTTTACTGTACATCAGGCATGTCCAACCTATGGCCCAGGACAGCTTTGAATGAGGCCCAACACAAATTGGTAAACTTTCTTAAAACATTACAAAAATTATACATGGCCTTTTAAAACTTTTTATTTATTTATTCTGGCTCATCAGCTTTCGTTAGTGTATGTTATGTGTGGCCCAAGACAGTTTTCCCAATGTGGCCCAGGGAAACCAAAAGATTGGACTACCCTGTGTAGAGTCTACATCCTTGTCAACTCTTGATATTATGAGACTTCTGTTTTTTGCCATTCAGTTGAGTATCTGGTTATAGTTTTAATTTGTTTTCCTCATTACTAATGAGGTTGAAAATCTTTTTATATTATTAAGGCTATTTATGCTTCCTTTTCTATGAAATTCCTGTTCATTTCTTTTATCAGATTGGTCATGTTCTTATTTGTTTTAGGGCATTTTATTGTTTGTTTTTTTTTTTGTTTGTTTGTTTTTGCTTTTTGGTATGTGGGTAGCTCCCTGGCCGGGAATCGAACCCAGGCCGCAGCACTGACAGCGCCAGCGCCGAAGCCTTAAGCCACTACACCATCAGGGAACTCCCAGTTTTAGGGCATTTTAATATGCTCTGTATCCTAATTCTTTTACTCACTGTGTATGTTGCAAGTATCTTCTAGTTTTTAGTTTGTCTTTTCACTTACTTTGTGGTGATAATTAGAAGTTCTTAATTTCAGTGTGGTTACATTTATGAGTCTTTCCCATGTGGTTTCTGATTTTTGTGTGTTATTGAAAACATCCCTACTTTTCAGATTACAAAATATTCTTCCATATTGTTTGGTATATGCTTTCTACTTTTGCCTTCTATGGAGAGTTGGTTTATAAGCAGGGTATGAGATAAGGGGTCCAATTTTATTTATTTCCACATGGTTAACAAATTGTCTCAGCATCATTTCTTTAAAAATCCATTTTTTTTCTTACTGATCTACAAAACCATAGCATATTTCAATTATCAAAATATTTGTTAGCCTACTTTTAGGCTCCATAGTTAGTGTCATTGTGTATTGGCTACCCCTGCTTGAAAAACCACACTGACGTATTACGATTGCTTTATAATCAAGTTGATGTCAGGTAAGGAAAACTCACCAGTTTAGTTTTTCTTTTTAATTGTCCTGGCTATCCTTGGACTTTTATTCTTTTGTATTAAACCAAGTTAAAGAATTTTCCTTCTGAAAGCTTAATAAAATGAATAAAAGCAAATATAAAAACCAGAAGAAAAAACCCTCCAGCCATTTTCAAATAAAGGAAGAGGTATGAGTTTATTCCTTAACCAAAGTGTTATTCATGAAAGAGAGACACAATTATCCAAGAATTGACATGTGGTATCCACTTCAACACCTACATGATGTATTATAGAATTGTACGCTTGAAACCTATATAATTTTACTAACCAATGTCACCCTAACAAATTTAATTAAAAATAAACTTATTTAGGATTTAACAAAGATAATGTGTTTTTTCATTTGTTTGTTTTTGGGGGTTTTTTTTGTTTGCTTTTTTTTGTTTGTTTTTTTGGCTTAAAACAAAACCAAAATTCAAAATGACAGAAAAGTGAGTAAAACAAATTCTGGAAATTTTCAAAGTTTCACATTTAGCTTGTGGACAAACCAATCAGATGGATTAGTTGGCAACAAAGAAAAGAGATGCAAAAACCTCTTGAGAATAGAAACTTTTCCTGTCATCTCAGTGTCTGCATCCTCACTCCAATCAGAGGAAAGTAGTAGAGAGACAGTAGAATAGTCAGATTTTCCTAAAGTGAGATATCGCTAGCAACAAAAGCCAAAAAAGGAAACAGATAAGATCCAAGTTGTGAAATCATAATATAAACCCCAAAAGGCATACAGAGAAAAAGCTAATAAATTTGAGTTGCATAAACATGTAAATCACTTTGCTTAATTTATATCACAAAATAAGGCAAGAATGCACTAATTAACCAGGGAAACTAAAACACCTATAATAATCTATGAAGAACTAACTTTCTTAATTTATAAAAAATCTGTACAAATCAGTGCAGAAAACCCAGGAGCTCAATTAAAAAAGAAAAAAAAAAAAGCAAAACATATGAAGAAGATTTTCAAGAAAAAAATGATCAAGAAACATAACAATATTCTCAACCTAACTCATAAATATTTTAAAGTAAAACACTATATTTTTTTCATATCATATTGCCAAAATAAAGTTTACTAATACCTGGTGTTGGGGAGGGCATGGGGAAACATGTTAACTCATAAACTATAGGGAGAGATATACATGACAATAATTTTGAGAGAAATTCAGCAATATCTATCAAAATAATAAATAGTGAAAACCTAAGGAAAGCTTGAAGAAAAATATCAAGGAGAATATGATGGTAGGAAACTATTTTTTAAAATAAGACATAAAAAATTCTAACAATAAAGAAAAAGAAGTCAATGAATCAAAAAATACACAAAGATCAAGCTGCTGCAGCCCCCCATACACTGTGGGAGTGTGAATATATACATCCACTTTGGAAAACTGGCTTTATCTATGCAAGCTGAAAATTCTAGGTATATCTGAGAAAGATGAATGCATGTGTTCACCAAAAGACATGTGCAAGAGTGTTCAGAGAACCTTTATCCATGATATGTCCAGTCACAGTAGAATGGAGAAATAACGGTAGTTAGATAATGAAATACTACATTGTGATGAGAATGAATGAACTGTTGTTATCTAAAGCAACCTAAAGTTAAGTGAAAAGAGCCATATAGGAAACAATACACATGTTATTATTTACTCTTTATGAAAATGTCAAAAACAGACAAAATTAGAAAAAAGAAAAAAAAACAGACAAAATTAATCTATGGTGGGAGAATTCATGATAGTGGTTACCCATGAGAGATGAGTTAGGGACATGGAGGGAGTACAAGGTTACATTCTGAGATGCTGATAGTATTTTGTTTATCTGGGGCCTGGCTGCATAGCTGTGGTCACTTTGTGAAAATTCATCAAGCTGTACTCTTATATACAGAAAGCTGTGCATTTTCTGTATATATTATATATTTCCATTTAAAAGCTTACTTAAAAATACTCAATTCATACTAGAAAATTTTTAGTGATTGCCCTGCTAAGACTTTATGTTAATGAAAAATTTAAAAAACCTACCAAGATAATTATACAAAGATATTTACTGGAGTGTTTTGGTAATAACAAAAGAAAATCTGTCAGTAGCCTAACTGATTACAAATAGGAATTGGGGTAGTATATTCATGCAACTGAAATACAGCCATTAGTGATAATTTGAGTATATCCCTTTTGAAATGGAATGATTTCCAGAATCCAAGGGAAATAATTCAGGGGTAGGGCAGGTTATATTGTATAATCCCATTAGGGTAAAATTAAAAAAAAAAAAAAATATATATATATATACACACACACACATAAACATAGACTCTGCATACACACATGTGCATCTCAAAACTTTTTTGCAAGGTAACAGGAAATGGACATGGTTATATCTGAGAAGAGAGACTGGAGCTTAAGGGTAAGAGGAGAAATTTCCTCTTAATTTTATTTCTTTCTGTTTTATTTTTTCTATGTATGTATTTTATTTATATATTATTTATTCATGAACAATTTGGACTTGTTAGAATTATGATGTAGACGTATTATAGATGTGTGAGGGAAATGAAGGAGTCTCAGATCATTCTTAAACATTTAAATTTGAGGAAAAGGTTAAATGGTTGTCCAACAAATCAAGGAAGTAAATACAGAGCAGAAGTAAAAAGGAGATTGTGAATTGAGTTTTGAAACTGTCTTAAGCCTATGTAAATCGCTCAGTCTGTTGGTAAAGCCAGCACACTGTCACTTAGCCAGTGAATCAAATAGTTCACACAATTCTAGGGAAATGATTTAAACTGCTGCTTTTATATGTAATGTGCCCTGGTGGAAAAAATCGATCCTTGAGCTCATCTTTTCACAGCAGTAGTATCAGGGAAATCAACTGAGGAACTTTTCACCCACTACACTTTGTGACAGAAAGTATAGAATTTAGTATTAATGATAGTATATATTGATGCTGTTATATCAGATAAAACATTAGCTTATTTGCTCAAACTGTGACCCAAGATATCAGTGGCTTAATGAGGACAAAAGTTTATTTTCCAGTCATGTAGAAGTCCAGGTAGCTAGACCAAAGGTGGTGTGAAAACTCCACAACCATCCTGTTCCAAGGTTCTTCCCTCTTATTGCTCTGCCACCCTTAACACATTGGTTTCCATCTTGTGACTCAAGTTGGCTGCTCTAGCTGCTGGGCTATGGCCATGGGTGGGGGGCTAGGGAAATAGCAGGCACTCCTTTATTTTGGGAGCCTATCACAGAAGTACAGAAACAGGGTCATACCTAGCAGTGCAGCTAAGCATTCTGTTGCTATATGTGAAGGGAGAACAGCTGTTGGGGGACAGTTAGCTATGTCTCTTAGAGATGCCTGTTCACAATTCTGACTCCTATAAAGCGTGTGTTCCCCTAAGTGAAGTTGGAATCTGTGAAAACTAACTCCTGTGTACTTCAGAGTTTTCAGGTCCAATAGGCTTTTCTGACATAGAAAAAAGCAGGAAGAAAAAGGAACAACACATGACACAGAAATAGTTGAGATTTACACAGGAAGCCTTTTAAAATACGGGAAGATTGTAGGAAAATAAGTGTGCTGGCAGCTTTTGTGAAGAGAGAAGCTTTAACAGAATGTTTTTAGGTTTAACATTATCATGGGCCAAACTCAGACACAATAAATAATACAGTACACTGAGGACCAAGAGGTAGGGTCAGGTCTCAGTATACCAGCAATGTCCGGAAAGTATCCAGCCACGTAATATGAAAAATAAAGGCGTTTATGGCTGGATTTTTCCAGACGGCCCTCGTATGGTCCCAGAGAACCCATTATTTGTTCATTTTTTCTCGTGACTCACCAGAGGACACTCCTTTGCTTAAGGCAACATGGAATGCACTGATAAAGGCGGTACCCCGATCTTTGAGAAACTCAGTGATGGCTGTCTGCTGAGGGCCAGCATTGACAGTAGGAGATACGGCCTTAGGACTGGCCTCAACAAAGATAATGGCATTCTGGCACGGCTGTGTCCCAGGGGAAACACTTATATGGAGAAGGTGAAAAATAAAAATAGTGTCCAGCCAGACCAGAGTGGCACACTGGGGGCTTGTGGTTTGCCTAAGAGATCACAGTGTATTCCTGGGAGTAAGATGCGTAGGCAGCCAAGAAATAGGATAAGTATGACAAGTATAACTCAACTTGTGTAATCAAAAAGATCAAGTGCTGGAGAGCAAATGTCAGTCATCACATTAGAATACTATGTTTCTACAGCCAGTTTCAAGATCGAAGCTAACTCAGGGACTCAGAGTTCACTGATCAAAGGAAACTTTCTCTCGATAAAGGTCCTCCAGTGTAACAGCAGCTAAATGTGATAAATAGTTCCCCAGTCCTTCCCCCACAGAGCCCTGCACTCATTTGGCTGAATGTGCAATGAGGAAAGGGGATTGCCTAGATCTTTTGAGGGTTGTTGGATGTGAGTTCTGAGTAGGCTGACCAGATGTCCCCTTTGAAATGGGACAGAAAACAATGGTACTGTCCAGTTTCAAATGGTATGTATGGTCAGCCTAGTCTCACCCAGCTAAATTCTAGGTGTCAGTAGGCTGATCATACATACTGTATGAAACGGGACAGTACCGTTGTTTTCTGTCATGTTTAAAAGGGGACATGTGGTCAGCCTAGTTCCCAGCTGACACTGATGCCAAAGATCCAAAATGCCACTTCTAGTTAAAGTGGGGGCTCATGGAGGAGGAAGGTTAATAGAATCTTAGCACAAGTTCATCTCATAGGTAAGTCCAGTGCATTTGTAAGCTCACACTGTTTATTTTATAGTCCCAGAGTACATAATTGTGATAAATATTCTTACCAGGTGGCAAAACTCTTAACATTGTTTTCATGACCTGTGGAACAAGAGTCATTATAGTAGAACAGGCCAAGCAGAAGCTTCTAAAATTGCCCATATAACCTCCTTCCAGAATCAGAAGGAATACTTAAAATTGTGAAGATTAGAATTCCCATCAAAAGCTTAAAGAAAGAATGAGTAGTAGTTCTTATAATATCTCCATTCAAATCACCTGTATGGATAGTAGATGCAAAAGTAGATGAATCAAGTGGAGGGCTACCCTAATTAACTAAGTGGTGCTCCCAACCATAGCTGCTCTGCCAGATTTGGTATCTTTATAGCAACTGACCAATACAACCTCTGGGATGTGATATGCAGCTAATGATCTGGTTAATATATTCCTTTTCAATCTCTTATCAGTCATGACAATCAAAACCAGTTTGCTTTTACAGTAGAAGGAGAGCAGTACATTTCAAATGGTTGCTCCAGGGATACAGTAAGTCTTTTAATATAGTTTGTGAGGGCCTGGATCACATTGTTACTTCATATAACATCATACTTGCCCACTGTGTTGATAACATCATGCTAATTGGACTTATCGTACAGGGAATGGCAAGCACTCTGGATTCCTTAGACACATACCAGAGGGTGGAAGATACACCCCACAAATTCAGATGTCTGTCACATCAGTGAAGTTTTAGGGGAATATTATGGTTTATGGAGTCTAGAGGGAGGAGCTCTACAGAGGATCCAGCTCTTCAGACCACGTGGCCTGGCAGATCTAAGGAGTCCATCGTGGATAAAAATGCTTCATGGAGTCTCTAGAAAGGCCTAATATGAGAGGCACATTGCACATTCTCCAGAATTCTGGAGCAATGGCAGGACTTTTGTGGCAAAAACACTACTTGATATTTGAAAAAGAGCCTTAGAAGAGACTGAGAGTGCCTTACCATGAGATAACAAGTGATTATGGGACTGGAGTTTCACAACACAAGGTATATATTATCGGAGACAATGAGACATGAGGTCAAGTTTTTGTACAGAGCTGCCAACATAAGTGCATGGTGGCAAGTCTGCAAACTTAATTATCAGATTTTGGGGACAATGGCAGCTCTGATGGCCATGCCAGAAAGAGTTCCAAATTGCTTTGAGGGTGGACTTGGCACTGGCATCAGTGCATAGCTTCCCAAGGGGAGTACTTTGAAGGTGACCGTAGTGATATTCAGCAATGAGGTATGAAGCACTTTTTCCAGGATGAGTTCGAAAACTTATTGTCAGACCTCATGTGTGTGTGTGTGTGTGTGTGTGTGTGTGTGTGTGTGTGTGTTTTACATGTGTTTCCTGGAGATCAGAAGAAGGCACAGGGCTAGAAATTAAGGTTTGTGAATCAATTGTAATCATATCTATGAAGAAATTGCCTAGGAAGAGATTAAGGAGTGAGAAGAGGGCCAAAGCTGAAGTATGATATTTAATGGTGAAGAAGATGAAGATGAGCAGCCAAAGAAACAGAGGAGTGGTTAGAGCAGAAGGGAAGGAAGAGCGGTGAGTGTTTCAGGAAGGAGATATTGGTCAAGAGGGTCGATTATTGCTGCAACACTGCAGTGAATACTGAAAAAAATTCATGGATTTAGTAATGTGGAGGTCATTAGTTATTAAAGAGCTGTTTTAATGGAGTGATGGGGGCATATACCAGACTGGAGTGAGTTTAAGATTGAGCAGAAGGTGTGAAAATTATTATAACAAATATAAAAATTAAGAAGATTGATGGAAATGGGAGCTGGCGATAGGACTATAGTTGGCTAGAAGTGAGGAGGTGGAGGATGTGTGTTTAACTGAGGAATTATTATTATTATTCATTATTATTATTTTAGGTAACAGACATTTGAGTATATTTTAAAGCTGGTAGAACACATTCAGTTGAGAAGAAAGGCTGAATATACAAAAGAGAAGAAAAGGGATAATGGATGGTATTAAGTTCTTGAGTGGGTAATGGGATAGATCCCAAAGCAGAGATGAAGAGGTTAGGCCCCTCTCTGATAGTTAGAGAGATGCAGGCCAGGATGGAAGCCCTAGGGAAGTGTGTGTGTTATATTTTAGAAAGATGGAACTTCCTTCTAGTGACTTCTGTTTTTTCTAAGTAGGAACCCTGTCTCATTTATCTTGACTGATAGATACATGAAAGACAATAATCTCTTCCAATATATTAATACACATATTCTCTTGTCTAGGCACATAGCTGTTTAGTTTTGTGGGTTATGAATTATATTTTTTGGTGTGCTATTGCACAATGTAGAGTTATATATCTCTTTCTGGTTTTGACAGTTTATAAAAGACCTAAAGTCTTTCTATACGGAGAAAAGTCGTAGAAATTAACTAACGGTAATTTTCCTTTTTTGACATATTTTAGATGGCTGCATCACATTCCATACCATATAAATGTTATAATTAGTTGAACATTAAGTTCCTTTAAATAATACTGTAACAAATATTCTTATACATGTGTCTTTTTCTCTCATTTCCTAAACATGTTTTACTGGGTTAAACAGTCTAAACATTTTAAAATATCTTAATGAATATTTTCAGATGCCCTCCAGAATGATATTCTGTTCATTTAGTCAAACCCAAAGGGAAAAATGTAACTGAATAATAAATATACTAATTTAAAACCAGGATAGTGTACACAGTATCTAAAATATAGAATTTATATTTTAAACTGACACTTTCTAATTTGGACCCATAGGTGGCACTAAAGGATCAAGGAATGGAACCACTTCCAGACTCCTAGATTGGAAGAGATTTTGAGTGAACACCTCAGCCACCTGCTTTTATAGCAGACAAGCTTTAAACAATTCTTAAAAAAATCCTTTCTGTTCTTAACATTATCTATAAATTACGTTGGTCACACTTCGTAATCTGGAGACTCTGTAACAGTGCAAACCTGTTTGCATTTCTCTTGTCTTCTGGACTGTGGAATATACTTCACGAACACACCGTTTGCAGGTTATTCCTTAATTCCAATTGTTTTATGCGAAATCTCATTCTTCTGTTTCTATAACTTTTGTCTTTTTTTTTTTAAGAAAGAAACATAGTAATGAGTCAGAAAGGTAAAGAACTCTTGCCTGATCTGATCATAAAGGGTAGCACTGTAACACTCTGAATGTGACTTTATATGACATACTTAGTTTGCTAAGTTGTATAGTGACTTTCTAAGTTTTCAGTGTGAAATTTTGTCTTAAACAAATATATAAATGCCAAACTGACATGTCCTGGTAGAGATGGTTTTGCGTGCCCCTACTATCAACTGTTTACAAAGTTAGTGGGAGTTGCTCATCTATTCTTGCCATTTGTGTGACTTCTTACCCAGAGTAACTTCTGGATTTCATAGGCCAGTGCCTGAGAAGCACAGGCTTGCAGGGTGCCTGCTTTCTTATAAGACCAGGTTGCCCCTCTTGGTACGGATGAAACATACGTTACTCTTGACTTAGCTTGAAATGAAAATGTGGGAGTTAGCTTTCCCTCTGTAACCTCCTTCATTAATGACAGTAAAAAATATTTCCAACACCCCCAGTTTATGGTTGGGAGACCTAAGAAGAGGAGAGAAGCAACGGGAAGCATTTACATTAGTGGCTTTTCAAAGCCATGTCACAAATGCTAACCCTTACTATTTGCCTTTCACAATAAAAATGCATTAGATGCAGAGGACATGAGAATTGAGTCTACTCATTAAAACTAGTTTGCACTGGTTTAGACAAGTACCCACTGCTTCAGAGACCTTCCAGAGTGATATTAAACACACACACACACACACACACACACACAAACACCCCTTTCATTTAGGCCTTCTTGTTTCCATGTAAATAAAGGCCTCTCTGACAACATTCTGGGAGCAGCTTGATATCAGAGATATGATATGAAATTTTGGGTACCCGATTCTAGACATGCCAAGAACTCCACCTTATCTTTCTGTCTTTGCAGATAAGGAAGTTTGCTGCCTGACTCACTGCAATGGAAACATTGCTTAAATATATATCAATTTTCTATATAGAAATAAATATTTATAGGTATACATGAGTATATATTGTATACATATTGAGAGAGAAACATACTCCTGTTGATACTAGTTTGTTGGTTCTGTCTTATAACAACATTCGCCATGTTTTTTAGCGTCCATCCGTAAAGTGGAAGCCACCTGAGCACAGAACAGATTGAATACATGATAACCTACAGTTGTTTGACCCCAGAGAGCTGAGAGGCCTTAGCTGGGGACATTGTAAGTAAACACATGGCTTCATGAATCTTCCCATCTAATTTCACAAAGCTGTCTTGGCTTGATTGGGCCAGGAGGTGGCTGCGAGTGACAGACAAGTGAGGGGCCGTGCTGAGTTCTCAGATGAGAAAAGAAAAAGCTTTTATGTCTATTTCCTGGTTCAGTTCTTCAAGCAAAAGCAGTCACTTCATTAAAAGAGTTGGATCTACTATATTTGTCTGCAAAGACGATAACAGATATTTTAGAAAATTAATAAAATCTTAGGCCATGGAATTTAAAGAAATTAAAGACCTTGTTTGGTCCTAACTTTTCCTATTACAGATTAGACAACTGGGACAGGGCACTAAAAACAATGGTTAGTTTTGCATGTACATTGCAAAATGCATTCTAATATTTTGCTGATATCATTTCTACATTTGTAACCTAGTAACAAAATGTTACGTATTTAAAATTATTTTATGCCTTGGCTTGTAGGGGAAAGTAGTCAATGTCCAGACTCCCTCAGAGTTTCGTGGGCAGCACTACGGTACCACATGTGTGTTGTGGGTGTCACCAGGGTGGCTGCACAGCAGAGGTGATATTGGCACTGATAGTTTTGAGGAGTAAACTGGGATTTTCTAGGAGGACAAGGAGGCAGATCAGAGCTTTTCTGTATGGTCAAGATATAATTTATTGTTCAAATTTGGACATTTTTGAGAGTAGAAGGCATGAAGTGAATGCATTTTAAGTGTGTGTTGGAGCAGTGGGGAGATGGTGGGCAATTTCCTTCATGATATGAGAAACTAAGTCAAGTCCAGAGGTTTGATGAATATGAAACCAAACAAATACATTTGTCAGTTAACTTTCTGTTATGATTGGTTGGCAGGTCAGTCACCACTTTTGAGGTTTGAAATTAGGAATCAGGACTTCCACTTGGTAAATTTTTAATATTAAAAAATCGTAAAGCTAAAAAATTAATATAATGATGTATTAAGTATATGTTAATTATACTAATAAAATTTGACTAAAATAGAACTGTCTGAGAAAACATGGTTTGGGGAGGTGGTCAGGAACCCCTCTTGTAGGGAACTAGAATATATCGGACCGCCCTCTTTCTTAGATATTAATGGATACAAAAGAATAAAACTTTGGTTCAGCTTCTCTCTCTGCCTCTTTAAATTACGCCTAGGTCATCCTTTGCTTTGTTTTGTTTGTTTTGAGAAGGCAGCCAAAGTTATGCTCAGAGACTGATTTTGTTTTGCCAGCAATTTATTTAGCCCAGGTTCATTGTGGGAATGGTAATAATTTCACGAGCCGATAGCATACAGGATAATATCTCTTAATAAGTCAAATAAAGAAATAACATATTCCAAACAAATGACAGATTAATCACACTAATGTTCCAGGCAAGGGGAGGTGAAGGAATAAAATCCAAATACAGGCACAGTATAGTTGAGTCAGCTGCCAGTGCAAGAGTAAGTCCCTTGTTGCTAGAATACGCTGCTAGAAACAAACACACCATCTCTGCAAGGGCCCCGGAGGGATTCGTCACCACTGCCTGTGACGAGTGTTTCCCCAAGGCAGGAGCAAGTGTCCCTGGGTCTTTGGAGAGTATTCAGGTTAGTGACGAGTGTCCTCATCTAAACCAAAACTCTCCAATAGGCCTCACACTTTCTCGGTATTTATAACTATCACTTTGCCATTGTTGCTTCACCTCACCACAGGTTCTTATTAACAAGCCCCCGTGGACCCGTCAGAAGTTGGGCTGCTGATTGCTTCTCAGAAGCAGTAGATGTAGAAGGATGCTGTCGTGGCGTGACTTACTTCATATTTATATCAAAGCAACTATTTTGGTTGGTCTTTGTCATAAACAAGTGGATTAAAACAACTTCACTTAAGTCATAAACAAGTGGGTTCAAAATCATATTAAACCTACATGCAACATCTTTAAAGTTTCTTTCCAAGTTCTCTGGCTCCCTTTTAACCACTGCTTCTTCATCTTCCCGGGCTTCCCCTTGATTTCCTGAAGCTGGTGTTCACAAAGGTGCTTCCCTCTTTCCTCGTATCCACTGTATCATCTTGCATCCATTTCCATTTGTTCTTCCTTTCCATAAAATCTTCGGATTTATTCAGGTATCGACTGTTCCTTCACCCAGCCATGTGCTGCTGGGGAGGTTGGCTTCATCTCCATCTCCAGAGCAGTAAATTCTGAGTGTTATATCAATCAAGGTAATCCCATTCTTCTTGCCAGTAATTCCTTAGGAAAGAATGTGCAGTGTGGCCAAGGAAACACTACTGGAATTCTGGTGGAGGCTGCTGGGAAAGATTTCCTTATACCTAGGAAGGTAACCTAAGAAAAGATGGCTTTTTCCATGTTCTGAATTGTGTGCTGTCTGGATGTAATTTCTGGTATTGCCGCAGCCATTCTATACTCATGAGGGCAGAGCAGAGAGATGAAAAATAACTTGGGTTCTTGATGATATTGTTGAGTTATTATATCAACCAATCCTGGAGTCCACCTTGCATTCAAACTTTCTGTCATTTGAAATGATAATTCTTTAAGCCAATTTTAGTCAGAGTTTTCTGTTATTTGCTGCCAAAGGCATTATAAGTTATAACGTGATTCAGATTTATTTCTTAAACCCAGATCTTTCCTCAAAGCTCTCATTTTGGATATACAATTGTCTATCAGGCATTTTTATTTGGAATCCTTAACTAATCCTGATGAGTGCTGTGTAGGTCATAAACTACCAGTTATTTTAAGTAATGAGAATAAAATTTTACAGATACAATCACACTCTCATGACTCTATTTTCTGAAAGACAAACAGTTTGATAGGGTCTCAGTGAGCTGCAAGGAAAAATAGCACCCAAAGTTATCAAGCGTCCCTCAGAGCCCATCTCAAAGGGACTTGGTTCTTGGGAACACAGTATGCATTTGCCTCCTATAGATGGTGTCTTCATTAAATATAGAGAGGGCAGGTAATCCAATTCAGTAAAATTCAAAGAACATTTACTGTCTTGTGTCCTAAAGTGCACATGGAATGAATGCCATTTGGGACATCAGAAGAGCTGGCTGCTATTGTGGAGGGTGTCTGAAGTCCTGACTTCCAGGGACAACTGGTCTTGAAGAATTTAAGGTACTGACTGCTCTGAAGCTTCAGAAAGCCTCTGTCATGAAGCTAACATGGAATTTTGCTGTCGCAAAGAAGCAGTCTGACAGCTTATATACCTTATTGTATGGTGAGCAATTCAGCTGTCATCTTCCCTAGGAGCATATTCAAATGAGAACGGTCTCAGACAAACAAAAAACAAATAAATAAACTGTTTTCTGGGAGAATAGTAGTAATGAAAACTAATGACATTCTCAAGATAAGGCTGACAGAAGCAAAATTGGCGTGCACTCCGCATCCAAAGAAATCATGCGGTGCACTGGAATTGACCCTGCACTGGGAGCCAGGGGTGCTGTTTAAGGATCTGCCCTGCCACGCACTGGTCTGGTGACTTCAGGGAAGTCTTTTAACTTCCTGAGTCTTTGTTGCATCATCAGAAAGTGGGCATGCTTGCTCTAGCCCACAAGATTCTCTTGAAGATCAAGAGATAATAGATGTGCAAGTGTTTATAAACTTCAGGGTTAACTGGTAATCCCAATAAACAGTGTATCGGGAGATAAGACAGGAGGAGAGAAACAGTGTTAAATCTGTGCCATGCTTATCTCCGTGTCTGCTTATCAGAAAGAAACCTTTCCCTTCAAATAAAACATACACATTCATACACATTTCTCATAATTTTAGAGAAATGTACAAGGATGACATGGGAATTCATAGAGACACATAGCAATTTAGAAGTAGAAAATAAAAACTTTCTAAATATAAATCTTTAAGAATATATAGTAAAATAGCTACCTATATGCCATGTATTTTAGCAGTCAATTTTATTATTTTAATAAAACTTTATAAGGTGCACAATCTTATAGAACTGAGGGATCACATGGACCTTTTTGGGGTATATGTGTGCCGTTTATTTTAGCTGAAATTGTCTTGTTAACGTGGAAGTGCACAAATGTCAGAAAATGTGTTTTATTTGTAAATATTTTAATTTTTTGCTTCAAAGTCTATCAGTGGGATATAATCTTTAAAAATAATATTCATTATGAAAGTAATTATATTCCAAGTTAGAAGCCTATAATAGAAAGTTAAAGACTAACAGCTAAGATTATGTTTAGTAATAAAGAAAGAACTTTAGGCTGGTTTTTAAAGATTAATTTGTTAATTAGGTGAACATCTGGGTTTGGTTCATCATTTCCCTTGGAAACCTTGATTAATTTATGAGATTTTCATCCCCATTTACTAAAAAAGCAGTGAGTCATCCAGTGTTGCACACCGATGACAGCAGAAGTTAATTGGATTCGAGATCCTTACACATTTCTCCCTTTAGCAATTCCTCGCTGCCTTGAATGGAACCATGCGCCGAGAGTCTGTATATTTTTGTGTGGAGATACAGAAATGAGAGGAATTACAAGTAATCGAAAGTGAGTTGAAAAAAATAAGAATATTGGTTTGTATTTCCTGTGGTTGTGGTAAGAATCTCTGGAGGGATACATAAAAATAGTCAAATCCAAACCCAAAAGCCTAAACTAATAAGAACAGCTACCTTGGTGTATACCTTTTATAGGATTTTGGTTTGTTAGTCATGTGAATGTATTATTACCCGTGCAAGAACATGCTGCTTGAAATTGTGTATGGTTTAAGTGTTGCAGGGTTGGGTCCAGGAAGGGGAACACAGAGATGCAGCTGTAGCTCACTGTAGTTAGTACCTGTTCTCCAAGTAGGAGCTGTAAGGGCCTCAGGGAGGGAGGGGATTAAAGACTGAGAAAGTGGGGAGGGAGGTGGCTTGGCATAAGGGCGTGACTGGGAAAGCTGACTTGCTCTCTCCTGGTCCTGCAGTGGGATCACAGTCTTTCTCTGGCTTTGATAATTACAAATTGCCTTCAGCTTAGACATCCACCTGTATACTCTGCGTGGTCTTGTTGGTATAAAACCATACTCACAGATGAAGGGGAATTCGCCATCCTCGTTATTAACCTCATTTCTGCTTTCAGCCGGCCTTTGTAAACTCTCATTTTTCCTTCATTTTGGTTTATCAACTTAGCATTTTGGGGTGTATTTTATTATATTAATATTAGGCATTTATATGAGTTACCATAAATCCTTTTTGGAACTGGAAAGGAATATGAATAAACATATGCATAACTAATTTAGGAATGTTGCTAACAGATTATTTCTGAGAGATGAAATTACAAGTGATATTTTTTTCCAGCTTTATTGAGATTGACATAAAACATTGTTTAAGTTTAAGGAGTAATGATTGGGTATATGAATATATTGTGAAATCATTAACACAGTAAGGTTAGTTAACACATCCATTACTTCATATAATTAAACTTTATTTTTTGTCATGAGAACATTTTCGATTTCTCTATGGGTGATTTTAATTGTCTTATGGTTAGGTTAGCCTTCTGCATTTCCAAGTATATATTTTTATATTTTTACAGTGGGCCTAAATTCCTTTTCTCATTAGATAAAATATGCTTTTTTTTTTTTTTTTTTTTTTTTTTTTTTTACCAATTGCAGGAGAAAATATTTGTGGTAAGTCTGATGGACTTTTCCAGCAAATATATGAGTGGTAGAGAAAGAAGACCAGAAAGGGGTTGTGGGACTTAGTCTTACGCATTTTCTTTTCACCATGTGCTTCTATGAAAATATGGGAGGAACAAGATCAGTATAGTGGTTCACTTGGAATGTGTGCTTCACTTTACAAAAGAAATGCAGTTCTTTTCAGAAAATGCTATTTTTTTCTTTCTGATTTTTTTTCTTCTGTGTAATATAATAGGCCATGAGTTTAAAGTCAGTATCTATATAATCATTTATCTTTTTTTAAATAATTGCAGTGTGAAACATTATATGTATCTAATGTCATTTTAAAATCCCCTATGTTAAATATTTGGGTTGTTTCTACCTTTATTTAGCTGGACTGAAATCCAAAAGGGTGGCACTGCCAGGTTGGAGTGTTGGCAGCCAATGTGATTAAACATAAATATTCGTCTTTCATCTCCAAGATCTGCAGGACTCAGATGATGGGTCTGTGCCCATGCCCGCAGCCTGGCTGTACGGAAAGGCTGCTTGTGCCATTTTGTAACCTGCTTCTCTGTGGGCCTCAGGCCACCTTACCCTCACAGAAAGTCTGCAGCCTTACCCTTGCTTATCAGTAGTTTAATCTGGTGCCTTTTGTCTAGCCGTCTTGCCTAATGATGACTGGTATCTGAATCAGTTATTTCTTTTGGGGGTTGTGAAATGGTATTATCTAATTCTACCACATAGTCTCTCACTGATTTTTAAAAACTCAGCAATATACTAGGAGGAAGATCTTTCCCAGAATCAACAATTCAATACAGTAAGTCTGAAAAAAAAAGTGGGGGAGCAAGATTCTTATTTAAGAATTCTCAATAACCTGTACTTTACTGCACCATGAGAAATGAAGGTAAAAAAAAAAAAATCTAATTCTACAATCTGACTTCTGTGTAAAATGTTTACTCTCCAAGACAAAGAATTAAGGCCATATTAAAGCAAAAACAGAATAATTTATTTGAAACCATCCTTCCTTGAACAAAAATAAAAATAAGACTTAATGAGTCATTTCCTTTAGCATTTTACAAGTCTTTTCAAAAACAGCATTAATGAGTGACAACCTAGGAGAAGACACAGCTTGTTTCTGAGACAACCATCATTATTCTGTGGCACAAATAGCAAGGAGGAAATTTGGGAATGAAATAAAAAAAAAAATACAGCAATGTTAACAGTACTGAGAATTAAATAAAACAAAACCTGTCAAAGAATTTCCAAATATAAACTTTCCACATTTGTAGGTTAGATACGATAATGTCAATGCTGATGAAAGTGAAAGTGTAGATTAGAACTAATTGAGCCTTTTTGAGAAACTGGATACAAAAGGACTAATTGGAAATTCCCAGACTTTTCTTTCTCTGAGTCAGTATGATACAGACTTCCACTGAGGACTTCTTCCCAGCCGTGCTTCTCTGAGGCAAAGTGGGACGTGTGTGTGTGCTGGAACACCCACAGGCCCACTTTTATAAATGATTTTGGTCTGCTTTTAAAAGGATTAGTAATGAGTTAAGTGGTATTGGGCTTGATTTCTTCACTGATTCCAGATGAATACACGTTTCCTCTGTTTTTTCCTCACAACGTTTCTTCATTATTTCACTCTGATGCACTGCTTAGCCCACGAATGCTCACCTGGCAAAGAGATGTTATATGTAAAATACTTTATAGATTCCTGTTCGAAAGGTAGAAGTACCTTAAATTCTTTTATTACTTTCCATAGCTGCAAATAATATGAGGGTTTTGAACTAGTTCAAGAAAATTCCTTTTATAAACCAGTAAGTATAAAGAGTAAGCAATCACAACATTCTGTAGATGATTTCCTTTTGCCGCTAAAGGCTTACTTACTTGAATGTCTTGTTTTTCTGATACTAAAAGCCAGTCTTGGGTTCAAAAGAACTGTGCCAAGAGCATCTAATGAGGTCGACAACATTTAAATGAATACAGCCATAAATTCAAATAACAAATAACTGGGCTGAGTACTAGAATATGAACACAGATCAACTTACCAATTGTTAAACACCAGTCCAATTAGGTAACAGACACATGCAGTAATGAAAACAGTGCTGCTACAATAGTCTAAGAGCAAAGAAAAAATTTTGGGCTGTCTTTCCTGTGTCAGAAGCAATCGTCAAATAGAGGTAAAAGAAAGCAGTAAGTTATGGTTCTTTACCCAGGGCTGGCGCATTCACTTTGGGAATGGGGGATGGGAGAGATTCACTAACCACCTGGATACTGCATTATTCATGAAATTGATCTTTGAGTTTAATGGGACCTAGAGCTAAAACCACAGGCAATCAAGGGAGAAAAATGGTCTCTGTATGTTCAGGCCATGTTTATCCCACTGAAGAATATTTATCCCACTAAGGACCACTAGTCTTTAGTTAAAATAAGCAGACAGGAATGCACTAAAGGATGAAATCCTTGAAAGACTGAGTCTTATTTAATCTCTATCCCTGGCACACAGTTAATGTCCTGGAAATCTTTGTGGATTGATTTTAAATAACATAAGTGCAAAACAGTTTCCGATGAAATAACAAGACAATATTCTACTTGTTAGCCTTTAAAATTTAGAATAGGTAACAGAAATCTGTATTCAAGGAAAATAACACTTTTTAAAGTGTTGGCTCCCCTTTGGGAGAAGCGTTGGAAGAGACACAGAGGAGGACATTTCTGAAAGAGCCATTAGAGGGAGACGGTCTACCAGAGAAAGAGGAGAAACGTGCAGGGCAGATTCAGAGAGGGAGGACATCAAAGGGCGTAGGCAGAGGAAGAGAGACTTACAGGAAGACAAAGACACACACAGAGACTCAGAAGATGGGACCAAGTCAGCGGGAAGAGAGGGGCCCTGGCAATGGGGAGGTCACTGGGCCTGGAAGTGAGCTGGTGTTCTTGGGGTGACTGCCTCTCAAAGGAGCATGTCAGTAGCAACTTTGAATAGTCCTTTAGGTGCTTGGGAAAGAGCCTTTCTGCTTCCTTTTCAACCTTCACAGTCTATTTCTGAAATAAACTTTTTTATTTCCAAAAAGTTGTAAAGATAGTGCTCATATGGGAAAGTAGTCTAGTGTCAGAGGGTTTTTTTTTTTAATTGATAATTTTTTTTTCCTTTTTGCATGAAAAACCAATCTAATTCCTCTGTTTTGTGCTCTGAAATTGTAGCTGCCATATTTCACAGTTTAAAACCAACATTTATTTCATTATTGGGAGCCTTAAAAGATAAACCTCAGATTTTCATTTGGTTTCTTTGCATTCTAATTGAAAAGATAGATGTAAAGAATAAAGGACTTACAGAAAAACACAGATGAATTTAAAAAAGGTAAAATTTTTAATTGGATACAACCTTAAAATTAGGAAGCAGACATACTACTCTCAAAATGCTATTTCTTATATTTAACAACAACAACAAAAATCCCTTAATTTTCTATCCCAGAAAGCAAAGAGGGCTAGGTATAATTTTAGAGAGTTTTTTCATAAACTGTCATGGAATAATATTCCACTCTTGTGTTTTACTAGATTAAAAATATGCTTTAAAACAAATTTCTTTTCTTTTTAAATCAGAAGTTCCTAGCTCCATCAGACCTGCTCCCAATTTACCTGACTCCCTTTTCTCCAGGCTCCCTGGGACAAAGAAAGCACTGGTGGGGTCCTTTGAGGTGCTTTTGCCCTTTCTTAGCCCTTAAATGACTGCATAGCCTCTCAGGACTGGATTTCCTGCCTGTAAGACAATTTCCCATACATTCATACACTGCTGTTATTTTTGGTATTTACCCAGAGGTGTGCATGAATTACTTTGCTAGAAATGTTTCTTTTGCTAGAGGGGAAGTTCCTGTGTGTGGTTATTGGTGTTCATTTCAAAGTCAATAAATGACACATAAATGATAGAAGATGATTTGTGGTGCTTATGCCTGCAGGTGGCTATAGTCCACAAAAAAATGGTAGTTCATTTCACTATTTGAAAAGGCTGTCAGTTTAGTTTCTCCAAAGCTGGGAAGTTTGGTGACACTTTAGTGGCAGCCCTGTCATTGGCCTCAGCGAGAAGCCAGTCCTCATTGAGGTTCTGTTCACTTGGGAGTAAACTTGGATCTGTAAGTCACCATTTGGATGGTGACAATATTGAGCACATTTTGTAGGTTTCATATTGTTTTCCTGGTCATATTTCTAGTGATAGAACCTTGCTATAAAACCACCATAGCCACTGAAAAATTGTCAAGGTAACTAAGATGGCGTGAGGACTGACCTGAAGATCCCGCTCATGCCCAGATGTGGATTCACTGGGAGAATGCTGGATTCTAGAGCTCGCCTTTTCACTCAGAGGCCTAAGTGCACAGCCCCAGAAAATGCTGTTTGTGTTTGCTTCTTTTGTTTCTTCAGATTATTTTCAGGTGGGGAAGTGGGTACAGAAGCCATAATTTCTCATTTTAATATTTTTCTTCTGAATCTTCCAGTAAATTCTGGGGAGAGCAAGGGCTGAATGCCAAACCCCTCCAACATTGGATCACCAAAGGCCAGTTCATACTTACTCTGGATGGTCTTGCTGTTGGGCAGGAATGTGCTGAATAACTTCGTAAATTGTATTGTGCAAATCTTGCCCTGATACACCCTCAGAGGCTGAAACAGACCTACTTGGCATCTAGAAAATGTAGCACATTAAAAAATGATTAGCAGACTAGTAAATAGTATTTCCAACCTGCTGCACTGTTGAAAACAACTGGAAATAGTGATGAGTCAAGAATTAGAACTGTCTCTCTTTCCTACAGTGCTCATTTCCTCGTTGCTACAGTTCCTGCACTTACCCTGATGGTTAGTACAGCAGCATAGCTATGTGGTCAGAAGAGGAAGAGCTTGACACATCTATCACTTTTTTTCTTCATTTAAGAAAAAAGCTGGCAGTACTGTAAAGGAAATAATATAGAAAGAAAAAATAGCAAAAGAAAAGATATCAGGACAGCTTAGAATCAGAATATATATTATTATCTATTATATTACATCTCGTTACTTTTTTGACATATGAGCAAGGATGGTTGAAAACAAAGAATAACGTACAGTCAAAAGCTGTATACATTTGGCATTCACATTACAAATTAGTAAAAACAGTACTAAGAAATACATATAAAATACAGACAGGGAGATATTTTTGTTTGAATGTAGTAACGGGCTCTAAAAATTAAAGGCTTGGATGAATGTGGAAAGTATCGTAGTGTATTTCTGTCTGCTAAAAGTCAGCGTGTATTTCATTGTAACTGGAATTCAAGTTTTATTAACTCCCATTCCTTGTATTTTATAATTTTCTTCTTCCTGTGACTACTGCCTTCCCATTATTTAGCTAATTATTCAGCTGAAGTCTGGTTCCCTTCTAATTCTGAAGTCTTTCGATTTCATCATACTTGTGATCACTTGCTGTCCTTTTATTTATACAGCCCCACCTAGAGGACTCTGTGCCCTGGATAAGTCATCTAAACGTTCTTCCTCATCCCAGTTCCATCTGTTAGGATATATGGACCATCTTGGCTTTCTGTTTTTCTGGAAGCTGTCTGTTTCCATTCCACTTACGAAACTCATGGGCAGCCCTAGGACATGTGTTTCATCCTATCATTTTTGTGTCAACGAGGTTTTGGTTTACAGTTTGTACTTGAGATCAACTCTTGCTTTTCTTTGGTATGGAGGTGTTCTGCGGCTATGATAAAAGCAACCAAACTCACTCACCTAACCTGGTATTAGAGCTGTTAACACGTAATCACTTGGTTCCTTCTGTGCCATTGCTTTCTGTCCCACTTCTGAAAGCATGCTGAATGCACAGTGAAATGTGTAGCAAGTTAAAGGGAGCAGGAGGATTCCATGTGTACATATACCCTAAAAAGGTAGGAGATGATTCTGATTTTTAAAAACTCAAAAACTTAGTAACTCAATTTATTTCCCTTCAATGTTCAGGTTTTAGTTTTACTATTATTTTTCCAATTCTTCTCAAAGCCACTGCATTTGGCTGCTAATCTTCACACGTAACGGCCATTGTGCCTTCCTCTCACACGTACCCGCCTACGTATGTCCGTCCTCATTCTCCGCCGCCAGCTCTTGGTGTTGATTTCTCACTTCTTCTCAAAGTACCTGGCACTGCCAGTGAAGAACCTCAGCTGATTCCTTAGGCTTTTCCAGCTTTGAGGATGTGCTTGGCTCCAAATCAAGGTATTCTATGACAGAAATAAGTGAGGCTTCTGATATATAATCAAAGCACTCATTTTTCTGTCACGTTCTTGACGACTGTAGCATTTTAGCAACTAGAAGCCCTTCCAATGAGATCTTCAAACTGAGTACTGATTAATCACATGGCTAAACTTAAAGTTTCTTATATCAATCTCACCCTTTTCTATGAATTCTCAGGGGTAAAAGCTGAGCATGATTTTAAATAAAGAACCTCCTGACTTCAAAATTTCAGTTCCAAGTTCTTATCAGCTCTTTAGTTTTCTGCTCTCCCATGTCTGTGAAACAGAACTGATTGCTTTAAAAGACCTTATATTTGCAGACTGAAAAAAATGGCTTTAACTGTACAAAAGCTCCTCCTCTCACATCTCATGCACCTTTAGGATAAAAATAAAGATGTGTACCTGCATACTTCGGGTTTATATGGTATCTTTCTTTGGAAGAGCATAAGGTACCTTCAAGGATATGACTGATGATTTTTGCAATGTCCTTAAGAGATATGAATGGGAAAGAAAGGGGAAACTGAGGAACAGAGAGAGTTCAATGAAGTGACAGGTTGCAGTCATTGAAGTGATACAGAATGATTTAAACCAGGGTCTCCTGATTCCCTATTTACTCAGTTCTCTTCACCTTTTACCTACTTAGTTCCTTTTCTAAGCTTCCCCTGTAAAGCATGTGAAGGAATTAGTATAACTTCCTTATTTGTATTAACCTTATTTATAAAGTGTAAGAGAGACGCTTTAACCTCCCTGATCCAACAACGTCATTCATTATAAAGTGAGTAAACACCACTGAGGGTAACGCAGCCATCTGACCACACTACCTGGTGTTGCATGAGTGGTGCTTACACCTCTGGTGAAGCAGAGTTCTGCTTCCTTGCTAATCAGCCACGAGGGAAACCCACCCTGGGAACACTGGAGGCATCTGGAAAAGCAACAAATTCGTATATTCCGAAGTCATCCAGAGCATCTTCGTGGCCTGGAAGGGGAAACAAACATGACTTACAAACCAAATGCTTTAACTTGCTCTTGTTTTTTAAGCCTTTGTAAAACTTACCTTTATTGTTTGCTTCAAGTGAATGTGTAGAAAACCAATTTAACATTTCCTAATCCCCATAGTCATCTTGCCACTAATTGGTATTGGAAAGCACTCCTGAAGCTGAGAATTGCAACTGAATTGGGACAATTATTCTTAAAGTCTGGTGTGGGAACTGTATATTATATATTCAAATAAACACATGGGCTGGCTTGTCCTTGGTAACTTTCAGTTACCAGAGATTTATAGCCACCAAGGCTTTAGCCTGGCAATGTCAGTGGCTCTTAACCCACCCGTAGTATCCACTGCACCCTGCTAGATCTAAAAGAGACCACCAGGACTAATAAGAATAAATAAGTAACTATAGCTGCCCAAACATACCAAATATAATACAATAGAATATCAGGATCACCTAAACTATCATTTGAAAAATGACAGCAGTGGGGTGGTTGGGAGGAACCAGATGGTCTCTCTGGGGCCTTTCCCACATCTAAGGTTCTGTTATTTATGAGAAAGGACTACTAGATAAGAGGAAGAAGACCCACATTTACTAAGCATCCAGGCATCATATGAGGCATTCCACCTGCATTGTGGTTTTTATATAATGGTTCTTATAGCAATTCTGGGGGGAAGTTGTTATTTTTATTATGTACATAGATGAGCAAGTTGAGGTCAAGAAAAATAACTTACCCAAGGTGACACTGGGGGAAAGTGGCATATATGGGGCTGAAACCCAGCTCTGCGTGACTCAGAGCCTGAGACTGAGTCCCATTGTTAATTTATAACAACTCAGAAATATAAGGTGATGGAAAGAGAAGTCACATTAGGTGGTGAACTTATTATACATCAAGTTGACAATGCACTGTAGAACTGTAAGCCTGAAACCTATGTAATCCTTGCTAACAGATGTCACCCCAATAAGTCTAACAATAAAAATGAATTTTAAATAAATAAATAAATAAATAAATAAAGTTTCATTGAAACACACACACACACACACACACACACACACACACACACAAAACAACAACTCAGTAGGGAGTCAGTGGTGATGGCAGTGAGGAGCATGCTGGGGACAAAGAAGCTGCAAGCCTGTCAAGCCTCCCTTCCCTCTTGTCCCTGGGATGGAGCTGCCTTAGGAATTAACAAACCATGAGAACCCTGGGCATTTTCAACATAATAACAGATCAATAGAATAGGATTCAGCAGAACTCAGGGAAGGCAAGTGATTTCATCTCTCTGAACCTTATTTCCTTCTCTTGCCTGTAAAATGGAGTTGAAGTGATACAGAATGATTTAAACCAGGGTCTCTTGATTCCCTATTTACTCAGTGCTTTTCACTCTTAACGGTGCTTGTCTTACAGACTTGTGTGACTTAGGTGAAACCCGATACAAGGGATAATGCTTTATAAAGTGAAGGCACTATTCAAAGGTAAGGGATTAAATCAACATTAGTTTATGTGAATTCTATTATATCATTAGTACATTATATATAATAATACCAACAATATTAATGAATATATATTACATTGACAATAGCCCCTTTTCAGCCTGGCCATTACCTGAAAATGTTTGTGCTTTCCTGTATTCTGTTTCTGGCCTGAAAAGACAAATTGGCATTTCTGTCATTCTTAATAATTCAGGAAAATACATTCCAGGAAAAAAAATTTTATAGAAACGTATGCATTACCTGCCTTCTAGCTTCTGTTTTATAACTAAAACCAAGAGAGAAAAAACACAGTAAGATACTTGTTAGTACATATATAACACCATTTAAAATTATTTTCTAATTTTAACCTACCTTTGTAGGGTTGATATTTTTTCCATAGGAGGAGCAGACACATAGATATAATCAAAAAGAGTGATATTCCAGTTATACTTGCTAAAGGGGACAATGATTTCCCTTTTTGTGCAAGTTTCTCCAGTCCTAAAGGAAAGAACAGATATATTTTTAACATTCAGTTAAAGCTCATTAATAAATTATAGTTTGATTTAATTATGCTCTGTCTTAAGTGAGACATTACTGCAAATAAATACGTATGAGAAAATAGGAAGGAGAGTGATGAAATGAAAGGACTACGTTTATTTTAGAACACACACTAAACTCTTGAAGGATATTTGAGCTGCCCAGGATAATACTAATATGCTGCACTGGATACAGCAAATAGCTCATGTCATACTTTTTAATAGTGTTCAGTGTCATTTAACTTAGACCTGTTTGATCTTGTTGTAGACAACATCCCGAGGTGCTAGGTTGTTCTCTCTCTTTCCTTCCATCTCACTCTTTCAGTATAATTCAGGGATGTGAATTTTCTAGGGAGATAGTATGTAATTAAAGATGTGAAAGGGGAGGTGTTTATTTCACTTTACTAATTTTTGTCCAATAAAGAAATTTTAATCCCTAAGATAGAATATGCATATGATTGTCAAAATATGTAAGGTCTCACCTTGGGACTAAAATTCACTTTGTTTGCAAGTCACTCTTTTTATTAATATTTCTATATAAAATATAGTGCTAATAGCTGACATCTTCCGAGTGGTTATCCCATGCCACTCTGTGTTCTGAGAGTACATAACACTTATTGGCCCATTAAATGTTCACAACAATCTTATTAGGGGGGTATTATTATGATTATGATTATTATCATTATCCCCTCTTAAAGATGAGCAAGCTGAGGCTTGCCAAAGTCACTCAGGTAATCAGTGACAGAGCTCAGAGGGAACCCCAGGCCCTTGACACTTCGTGCTGCCTCACTTTAATGTTACTTTAACACAACCTGTTAACCAGGGCTATGTTAACCCTAGTTCCAGACTATAATATATTTAGTTAGAGTTCATCTATAAAGTGGGAAGTAGCTGTGACCTCCCACAGATGCGAGTAACACATATCTTTCATGTGATCATGTGAATCAGATATTGATGTGAAAATGAATGATGCAAGTTGGCCTGTCTCTGCCCAACTTAACGTGGTAGTGAACGTCATACGTGGGACGGCGGTTTGGTTCTGCGGTGGTGAGAAGAGCCTGGTGAAGAACATGGTGGCCGCTCAGTTCTGCAATACATATCCCGCCTGTACCCTGACGTCTTCCGCTATAACACTTTTACTGAGCTACTTGAATCTGACTACTTGAATTTGAGGGTCTGTGTTTTCATGTTAGTAAAATAGGAAGGTTAGAGTGACTGTTTCTTAAGTTGTCTAGTTGCTCTGATATTATATGATTTGGGGCAGCCAGAGAATTTCACATGAAATTTATTGTGTAAATAGGACACTATGTCCATTGGCATGCTAGTAACTGAGTCTTAAAAAAAATCTGTGCAAATATATACATATAAAAATTATAACTTTTACTGACATAAAGGATGTGTAGCACATAATTTAGAAATAATAATAAAACACTGACTACTCTTTAATTCCATATAGCTAATTGATTCTCATGCGATGGTTTTGTTGAGCATAATGTGTGAGCATTATGTGTACTGGGGTGGCAGAAACATGCATACACATTTTTAAAATGTAATACATTTTCTATGTATTACTTTTCGAAGTTGAGTTGAATTATGGTAGCAATGTATACTATGATGTTTGCTCAAATGGTGGCTTTAATCAAATGAATGCTTAGTGTCATCATGTGACAGGCAGGACCGTCAAAGAAAATGGCAAGAGCATGGTTCTTGTTCGAAGAGTTCAAGACATTTTGAGGTGGTATTTGAAATTTGTGAACATTGAGTTGCCCCCACGTCTCCTAACTTAACACCCCTTGACTTCTGCCTATGGGGACCTTCAAGGATGTGGGGTACCATAGAACACTGGCTACACTGGTGGTACTTCAGGAAGAAATTGAAACGGCATGTGCAGGGATACAAGTGGACACTTTGGTCAGTGTTGCTCAAGCAGTAGTTTGCTGTAATCAGAAGTATCTGGACACTGACGGAACCACTTTGAGCACCTCTTGTAATTGCAGATGTCAAATGTGCCTTGTATTCAGCTTTTGTTATCAGAATATAATGAGCATTACAATTTTAATACAGTTTTTTCTTTTTAAAAATATATATAAATTTTTTGACACCCTCTGTATATAAAACCAAATATACATCCCCCCCATTTATTTGAGATAAATGTAGCATATCAGTAATAATGAAAAATTAAAAAATTAAAGAACCATTTCTAGGTACAAAGAAATAGTCTCAGAGAAAGTAAAATATTGGCCATAGTCAATAAGTCTTCGAACAAAGACTGGAACATGGGTTATTTTTTCTGACTGCAAGTTCAATGTTTCCCTGTTAATCTGTGGTCAAAGAAAGGTTTTGCAATTGGCAGGCAGGCTCCTATGGATTTAGCTTTTCCTCTAGCCTTTTCTAACACCAGACTTCATGTGCTTCAGTTCGCTCACTTCTTGATAGCTAGACTGCCTTCACCAAAGTTCAGTAACCTCTCACCTTTCAAAAAAGTATTCAATGCTAATTTATTCTAGTCAAGTTTCTGCAGTATGTTTTACCATGAGAAAAACATTTTAGTGTAGTCTCAGCTTTTTTTTCCCCTTCTTAAAATTGAAAATATACTACTAATTATCGTTCAGAGCCCTTCTCATTCTATGGTGAAGTTACGGTGTGACACGCATCAGCTCTTTGCCAGGCACTTCCAGGAATGGGTGGCTCACACTACCCAAGACACATCTCTCTGCTTTTTCGTATTTAACTTTTTGTCACTTTTGATAGGTATTTGTTAAAATGACCACAATTGCACGTTCTGTCCTACAGAGCATCCCTCATTCTCTTTACCATTACTTCCTTATTTCTTCTGGGTTCTTCCTTATTGCCCTCTTGCCTCTCTTCCCCTTGGCCTCTGTTTGTCCTACATCAGAGAACTAACCACCCTGTAGTGAGGTTTCTGTGAACCCCAAATCGTGCCTATGGCAAAGGCCAATGGTCCTTACTCTGGAGATGAGGAGTAGGGGTCATCCTTTTCTCAGAACAGTGCTCTTTCCTGTCAGGGCCCCTCCTGCTATCGAGCGTCCTGGCTTGCTGCTCTTAGCACTGCTTCATTCTGTCTCAGAACACACAAGACTTACCAGGCCCAGCCTTTGAAATGCGCTCCCTTTCACAAAATAAAAATTGCCATATGTGTCATGGATCAAATCAAGGGCCATAGTTGCTGTAGTCTCAGCTACAGGCAAGTGTGTTTGGGAGAGATGAACTTCCAGAAGCACGAGCTGAAAATAAGACAGCAGGGAAATTCTGACCGGATTGCCACAGAGAATGTCTGGGGACCCTGAATGTAGTTTGGGACACTTGTGGGAGCCCCAGTCTTTCTCCTTTCAGAAAAGTTTGTACTTTTTAGCATATAACATGTCATTCTCCCCATTGTGTAAACATGATTGATTCATTTACCAAAGCCCTAGTGCAAATGCTATTTGCCTCCTCCTTAGGCAAACAAATAAAATGAAATAACATTAAGTGCAAATATGGGCAAGAGGTGTGGTATCCATGGTATCACAACCTGGCTGTTTGAGAGACTGCACCCATCACAGGACAGCCATATGCTACCAGTCAGCAGGCCTGTTTCTAGATCAGAATGGAGCTCTGAGATAGCTCCCATCCAATCTGTTTGCTGATTATGGTAGCTGATTCATGTTCCTGCAGAGATGAAGGTGCCATATCGAGGGGCGTGCTCTTTCCAAACTCCACCATGGAGCCATCTGACAGACACAGTTATTCTGTGCTAGATGCTCATGGGGATGTCACCTAAGGGTGCAGGGTCTGGATATCAGAGCTGTAGTTCTACCTCAGTCATTATCTCTAGTGGCCCAAGTGAAATACATCTTCTGGGCATCTTAACCCAAGAAATTTCTAGGTAGATGGAAGAAATGAGTGAATTCATTTTCCTGCCTTGGATCATTTTCCTATTCCATTCTTTATGAAAAGATGTACAATAGAAATCAATGTAAAAATGAGAGATTTCTTAGGATCACATACAATTTAAAAACATTTCTATTATGTTTGAATCTCAAACAATAGCCATGTACATAGCTCTTGGGAATTCTAATAATTTATACATTTGAATGTCTTCATTAAATGTGAACACTTGAATTCTAATCATAAATAGTTTTATTTCATATATATATATATATGTGTGTGTGTGAGCGTGTGTGTGTGTGTGTGTGTGTGTGTGTATTGCATGGCACAATAGTGATTTAGACTCCATTAAAATATAAAAGTAGGAACACCTGCATTCAAGAATGTACTTAATTAAGGTAATAAAATCATTGTTTTTTCAAAATACAGATGCTAATTTGTCATTTAAATTGCTATTCTTTCCTTGAAATTTATATTCTAGATATGATTTTTAGTTACAGATAATTAATAATAATTTCTCATTAATATGAAACTATATATGTGTCATGGGCAAACCAGAATATGTCTTTGCATATAGCATAAAATTAGTTAGGGTGATGAGAAAATGCACACTGTCCTGTATATGGAACATATCTTTTAGAAAGATCATAATCTTACTGATATTCTCAAGAACATCAAGGGAGACAGTTTATGTAGTGGTTAAAAACAAGAGCTTTGAATTCAGATATTATTTTATCACTTACTAGCTGTGTAACCTTGCCCATTCCCCTGTTATTTTTAGGGTAGCTCCACTGGGATACAAAAGGTCAATTAATATCTCAAATTAGATGTGACTCATAACCCATAGAGGTGGAAGGGACCATCTAGTCAAGTCTTAACACAGGTAGGAAAACATACAGCTAATTGTCACATTCTTCAGCCTTCTTCTTCCCAACTGAAAGTCCCCAATAAAACCTTTGATTATTTCATGACCTCTTATTTTCTTTCCATATTGGTGACCTTGGAGTCAGTCTTTAACTCCTTTTTCCTTTGCTCTACATATTTTATTACTGAGACTTCTGGATGGTCACTTTTTTTTTTTTTTTTGCCTCATTAAAAGTAAAGATTAAGTGAAATAAGCCAGACAGAAGAAAACCAAGAACCACATGATTTCACTCATATGTGGAATACAAAACTGAAAACAACAAAGAAATAAAAACTCATGGACACCATCAATAGTTTGGTAGTTACCTGAGGGTAAGAGGGGAGGGGTGGGAGAGGAGGGAGGAAGAGTCAAATACATGGTGATGGAAAGAGAACTGACTCTGGGTGATGAACACATAATGCAACACATAGATGATGCACTGTAGAATTGTACACCTGGAACCTATGTAATTCTTGTTAACTAATGTCATCCCAATAAGTCTAACAATAAAAAAATAATAAAAATGTCTATTTTTTAAAACTTGATTCTGGTTACACCAAACACAACTTGGTTCTGAAAACATCTCAAAGGCAGGTATGTTATCCCTCAATAATATTTTAAATTCTCCACAGATATTAATACAGATTGCTCATCAGAGTGGATGATCAGTAAGTATTCAATTGATAATTACAGGTAATGTTAATTTTTCTTTCTCTCTCGCTTTCTCTCTCTCTCTTTTTTTTCTTTTCTTTTTTCTTTTTTTTTTTTTAGTTGGTATATAATCAATCTGCATTGCAGAGATTGATTCATTTGGAGAACTTTTTAAAAATCAAATACTTAAAATACATCAGTACTATTCATTTTCTTTGCCATTTGCTGCTGTTATAGTTCTGTGGCTGTTTGGGGGTTGGAAGATAGCTATAAAAACCACAAAGAGGTCACTAGCATTGACAACCCTGAATCCCTCTGAAAAAATAAGCACCTGCTCGTATTTACTATAATAACAAATGCCTGGTCTTTGTACAGGTAAAACAGGTTTTTTTAGATTTTGCAGAAGGAAATTATTTGATATTAAGACTGTAGCTGTCTTTGAACGTTAGTAATAAGATCTTAGTCAAATATTGGGGGCTTCTTATATTATGAAAATACCTTGGCTAAATATTAATGGAGAAAGTTTAGGGAATGATAAATGTTCAGTGTGGTATACATCTACATATTATAACCATGTTTCACTTGCAATAAGCATGAAGAACAAGTCTCAGATGGCATCCAGATTGCTGATAAACTATTTTATATACTTTATAATTATGTTTTGGTTACCCACTGAGGTAAAAGGCTGGTTAAGCTTATTAAAAATTTAGTAAAATAGAAAGCAAAGGATACACCTCAGCTGCTTGCATGTCTGTTACCCATATTAGGCTATGAGCATGTTGTTAGCAGGAGTTATTTTTTTCAAATGGCATTCTTAATGCCTACCCCAGTATTTGGCCCACAGTGTACTAAATAATGTATGAATGAATGAGTGCTTGATTTATATTACCCTAAATACATATGAGGGCTGTCCAGAAAAAAATACAGCCATAAATGCCTCTATTGTTCATATTACATGGGCAGCCCTTGTAAGTGCTTTGGGATCTATAAGGGACATATATTATTATCTACTTCCCAAATGAAACATGATTCAGATAAAAATTCGGGAGCTACATTGGCCAATATGGTAGCCACTAGACACATGTGGCTATCTACATTTAAAAAAAATTAATAAAGAAGAAATAAAATCTAGTTCCTCAGTTGCAAAGCCATATTTTAAGTGTTTAAAAGCCAACTGAGACTAGTGGCTACCATATTGGATAGTGCAGATATCGAACATTTCCTTCACCGCATGTAGTTTTACTGGATAGCACTCTTCTAGGGGGTGTGGTATTTTCTTCATATTAAAAAAAGCCCCCAAACCAAAAAACTCAAAACCCCTCCATACCAGTAAATAAATTCCAGTATAATCAGATGATTTTGCAAATATGAATAATTTCAACTTTAAGGAGTCCTGGGAGGACCCCAACTACTGTGTAATTACTTTATCAATCTATAGGTTTGTGAGAATCTTATAATTCTTAATACTCTTCAAGAGCTTTTTAATAAATTCAAAAGGCAGTATAGAGGAGGGGAAAACACGTTAAATAAGTGTTTGTCACATATGTGATTGCTAAAGATTCAGATTTTCAGATCCTAGCTGTGAGATCTTGAACCAAGAGGTCTGAGGTGTTAACTGCCATAGGTGATTTGATGCACGTGGCTCAAGAACCAAATACCAAAAAATGTAACCTAAGAATTGCAAGGATTATAGTATTGACTCATTTATTGAACAAAACATAAGGACTCTATGTTATAGGCCCTATTCTAGGCACCAGAACTATACAGACAAAGAAACATCAGTGGAGAAAGTATTAGTGGTGGCACCTTTTGCAAACTTGTTCCTCCACTAATCATAGGCATCCTGAACACCACTACCTGTCCAAACCTGCTTCTAGGTGTTCCTCAAGTGGAATCCAGCTTGTCTGTATGCTAAGGTGAGTCCAGGAAGGACTTCATAGTAAGTATAGAAGTAGACTAATAGTAGAAGAAGGAGTAAAAAGAGAAGAAGGTAAAAAAAAAAAAGAGGAGAGGGTAGAGAGGGAGAGAGAGAGGGAGAGAGTGAGGGAGAAGAAGAAAAAGAAACAAGGAAGAAGGAGAGACGAGAATGAGTTTGAGAGATGAAAAGGAAGAATGAACAAACTGAGTGGATACAGGGCAGGGCAGTAAGTAAGAGGAAAGAGTCTGAGATGGCATTTAGATTTAGGGCTCAGGTTGGTAGATAGTAGGGCCATTCACTTCAACAAGGAATACAGAAAAAATAGTAATTTGCAGGGGAATGAAGACGGTTCAGTTTTGATGTGTTCTACCTGTACGTTATAGTGAAGATCTCCAGAAGGCAGCTGGGTATACAGTTTTAGCACTTAAAAGATACGGATTTGGGACACCAATGTTGCATGAAACCAAGGGAGTGAATGAACTCATGCAAGAGAATAAAATTACACTGTAGAGAGAGAAGAGGAAGCTCAGAAGGATGGGAATTTGGTGGACATAAATATTTTAGGCAGTGATTCTTAATGTTTTGTGGATCCATGAACATTCTGAAAAATCAGAGGATTTCTAGAGAATGTCAAATTTCACAGGTTAGAAAATTTTGTAGTTTCCAAGGTAGTGAGACCCTTTTTGAGAACTTCTATAGATTTTGGGTGTTTAAACTATGAAAGAAGAAAGGAAGCACATGAAAGACAGTGAAAAAGGGAGTCAGATAATAGGAAGACCAGATTTCCAATTCATAGAGACTTATTCATCTGACTGAAGGCAACAGTAGACACAAGACTTTTAAATGAGTAGCTTGCTTGTCTTAGATTCCTGTTTATAAAATCAAGAAAGCAAGAATGCATATTTAGAAGTACATAATTTATTGAATTCTCTTTTTCTCAGTGCCTGAGATTTAGAAATAGAATTCCTTTTCCACTCTGTTTTGGGTTTTCTTTCTTTGACTGATAGAAGCCATGGCTTAGTTAACTCAGGAAAGAGTTTCTTAGAGTGTGTCAGCAATCCCACAATGATATTCCCTTCCACATAGGCATAAAATAGGGGTAGAGTAAGGCCAGCATGCATTTGTGTTTCACAGGGATCCTTGCCTTTTATATCACACTTACCTACAGAAGTGATGATGACTGTAAAACGAGTTTCATCTTGCCTTCCAGTTTTGTTGTTGTAAGCACAGCACACGTAGTCAGTTGTCTTTTGAGCTACTTTCTCAGGTGCAACTTCCAAGCGAGGCCCATGCTTAATGACATATGTTGTATTGTCAGTTCTCTGGATCCAGGAGTAGGTGTTGGGAGGATATGAATCAGCAGAACAGTCAAATAAGATGGCTCCTTCAATATCGACAGTAAATACTTCCCCTACTTTAAGTCCTTTATCTGAATTAACTTGAAGTCCATAAGGTCCGTCTGCATTAGTTGGAAAAAATAAAGGGCTAACATAAATTATCATGACATAGTTCATAAATTTGGGAGAGTGTAGCAGCATTTTATTTCTATGAAAGCTTTCATGTTATATTTGGGAAAATAAGTCCTCATTTAGACTCCCAATAAATGATAAGGACCTAAAAATGTTTCATTCTGCTATCCATGGAAATAGTAATTATTTGAGATGTGACTGAACTTATCTGAAATAGTGAAAGCTTTGAAAGAGTATATAATTTTACAGACACTGTAATAATTGTGGTGCTAAGTTTTTGAGCAATATTAATATATTGATAAATATGCAATATTCTTAGACAAATCCAAACTTTCTGAAACAGTAATTGCACTTGAAAGCATTTTAAGAATAGATTATGGCCATTATTTCTCTTGGACAATCATACTTTGAGAATAATTTGTTTTTTTTCTCAGTGCTAGAATATGTCATGCAAAAATTTATAAAATATATAGTTTCCACATGGAACATAAATATGTGCAAATAGATACAAGAATATTCCATACTTTCAAGACATTTTAACAGTTAAAGAATTTTAAAAATTCCTCTTCACAAGCTAATTCTAGAATTCCATTTGGAAAAAAAAATTTTCATTATCATTAACAAATATTATTTGATTATCAATAAACTATTTTAATCATTGACACCCATGGTGCTTTTCCTCATACTGCAGTATTCCTATACATTTTGCTATTTCTGTAGCATTAGATTGCCTGCAGATTAAGACACATTTCCCATTGTTTTCTTCAGTGAATAAAGAGAGATATTTAAAATATATCCTCTAGCTAGATAGGCTTTTCTCATTCAATCTGAATCCTGGCTTATATTCTAAAAACTTTAATTTTAGGCATGATTATGCTCATTTTTCAACTGATTGTAAGCAATATTTATTGGATATTTGCCATCTGAAGGTCTTTTAAGTATTTATGTAGACAACCACAATTAATCTTTAAAGCAACCACATGAAGTAGATGTTAATATTATTAACACTATAAGATGAAGGAAGAGATATTTAAAAAATTAATTTTCTATGGTCACATAGCTATTATATGTCACAGCTGGGACTCTAAAATATATGCATTTAATCATTTATATTACCTCTCTAAGAATGTGATATAACTTTCTATATCACAATAGTTTCTGTTGTCTAATTATATCAATTGTACAATAAAGTATTATCAATATATAAATTCTTTACATATCAAGTAATCAACAAATTAATCAAGTAATCAACAAATACTTGTTTGAGAACTACTGTTAGATAATATATTTAGTATATGAGAGATAAAAAATACGTAAGATACAGTTCTTATTCTCAAGAAATTGATAAGCTAAATAAAGCTATAATATATGGTTTACTCAGTAAAAACCTAATTTCAATGGTTCAGATCTTTTAAAAAATTTACTGACTGTTTCATCTCTCATTGTGTGGAATACTGCAGTGACTAGACAGTAGGATAACTAGGTTAAATCCTGATTTTTGTCAGTGATTAGTTAAGTGTTCTTCAGAAGTCATTTAAACTTTTGGGGTCTCATTTTCATCAACTTTACTAGAAAAAGGTAGACTAGATGACTGATTGTAAAAGTTCTTTTTACCTTTACCACACTAAAGCTATTTTGTACACTGGCAAGGCAGCCTCAAATTTACTGATTCCCAGAGGAGTTCTCTATTGTATCAGCATTTTCTGACCAATCTACCATTGAGGAAACATATTTCCTAAGACATAACAGAAACTGAAGATGCAAAACAATAAATTACATTTAGCTAGAGCATATACACTTTACACATATTTCCTTTCTATAGGAAATGTGTGGATTTATACTAATATGTATTCCTGAGATGATCCTACTTTCTGAAAGTGAACACAGAAGTCTGAAGTAACTAGGAATTGAAGATGGAGTACTAAAACGAGGAGAACGAGTGCCCTTTTCCTGTGACCTCCCTTGAACCCTGTCATACTGTCCTCTCATGTCAGGCTGTGATATGATCTCAGCATTCTAGAAATGGCTCTTTTAGAACTGCATGCCCTAAAATGGAACCCTTTTATTCTGAATTCCAGTGAGCAGGAAGTGTAATGGGAATGAAAAGCTGTTTCCACTCACTTAACTAAAATCAATGTCGGGCCGTGACTGTGACATGACACTGTTCTAGGCAACGTGAGGGAATTGGAGGTGTCACAGACATGGCTCCCGTGGCTGTTGCCTCAGGCCCAGTGCATCAGCAGGGCCTCTGCAAGTTGTCAGCACTGACAGGGCACTGGGGAAGCAAAGGCCATGAACCAGTGGGCACTGGTTATGGTTCATATTGCAAAAGACCACTGGGAGGATCAACTGAGGTTTGGACAACAAGAGACCCCAGCCTGTGCACAAAATCTGAAGTCTGAGCCTTCCTGGGAGCAGAACAAGGCAAGCTCGGTAAAGAAGAGAAGTGTGGTCATCAAAATACAGCCACGCCATTCAGCCTAAGTTTCTGCCTTCCCACTGGTTTTCAGGGTTTGTAGAATGTGACTATAAAAACAAATTGCCTGTTAATTTAACATACAAAAATGAGTGATATTTTATTCAAAGTGTGCTGAAAACATTTTTTTGGAAACTCCTCATTTGGAATTGCCTTAGGACCCTGTAGCATAATGGGGGGTTCTCAAAAACAGTAATTCTTCTGTTTTGGAGGTGGATTCAATTTGTAGAGAAAGCCCACAGTCATTTAGAGAGAAGTCTGGTGAATAAGTTTGATTATCTAATTTAATAATAACCTCACTCCAGTATAAAATACAACATGCTTCCAAAGAAAGGAATCTGATTATCTTAGCTTATCTTCCCCACACATATTTATTTTGCTGCTTCCCCATTTGTTGGGTCTTGTGATTGGCTTCTTTTGTTTTCTGTCTTAATTATGTATTGTATGTGGCTCTTTGGAGTAAGCCTCAAATGCCCCAAATTCCTCCAGCCCCCAACAAGCATCTCTAGAGTTCTTGGAACCTAACATCTCGAAACATTTATGCTGCTTGCTTCTGATACGATTTCTTAAAAATATAACATTTTATTTGATTATACAGGATCTGGCAGAAGTAATGCCCAGACTTGAGTTATGATTTTATTACAAAATCATACCCATACATGCTTATGATTTTGGTAATAAAAGATTTGGTATAGATTACCAGCTCTATTAAGGGCATTACTTCTGCTGTATAAGACATACATGTTTACTGCAGAAAATCCTAAGATTTAGAGAAGAACAAAGGTGAAAACTCATTTACAATTTACCACTCAGAGAATAAATGTCCATATTTCACTGTATGATCTTAAAGTCTGTCTTCTATATTCCCTCCATCCCTCCTTCCCGCACACACGTAGATCTCATACTCTACACACTGCTTACAATCTGTTTTCTTCTTACTACCCTATGATGTTATTTCCTTTTTCATTAGCATTTCAGGCTGACCATCCCTTTACTTTTGAGGTGCAACCTAGTACATTATTCATGGGAATGAGCAATCCAGTTGAAGACATTTGGAGTCATTCAACCAGTGTGGCCCCTGACATTGAAGATGAAAACAGAAGATAGTTCCATTTTGACTTTGGATTGTGGTTCTGTTTCTTGCCTTTGGCAGAGAACCCCTAATAGAGACAAACTCTTTGGCTCAGGAATGGCTGTTTACTAAATGACTTGTAAAATCATATATCATCTGTTCTCTTTAACAATTTATGGCTGGGCGGGAACAGTACCTAAATTTCCATCATGATGCTGTTTGCCACACTGCTTGGGAGCAGATGGTAAGTATTTACTGTGAATGATCTTTTTTTTTCTTTAATTTTTATCACTTAGAGTACTTCCCTGCAGCAGTGCCATATGTTACACACAAAATGCAGTGGTTACCAGGTTATTATTTACAACTGGAGTGAGAAGGCACACACATTTCATGAACTGCCAGTAGATATGTGAATTCCTGGCTTACACTGTATTCCACTAAGACCAATACCAGATTGTGACATCATAACCTCGTAAATGTATGGTTGATCTTGATAGATTTTTGTTATATTTTTTTCTGCCAAAACAAAAAGTAATTCCTGCTTTTATGAAGGAAACTGTCATAGAAACAATGCCTTAAGAAAACAGAGTAACCGATTCATGCTGAAATTCTGAATTACGATGTGGACCTCTGTGGAGGAATCCCAGAGAATGACTATTTACTAGATTACTGAGGAACTTTGCTAACGGTCAGGAAAAAGACCCCAACAATAAACTGTCAAGCAATTTAAGAAGCTATTACCTTATAATGGGAATTTAGCCCCTGCACAGCATCATTAAGTAACATTCGAATCTGAAAGGGATACGAAGAAAGATCATCTGTTGCATTTTAGTCAAGTTCAAGAAACCTCTATTGACTTCTAAGCTGTGTCAGGCATCATCCTGGGGATGCAAAGAAGAATAACGCAGAGCTCCTATTCGGGGCTGGGGCACCTATGAATGGAAGAGACTCAAGGCAAAGAAAACTCAATGAGTATCAGGGCAGAGAAGACACGGGCTGCTGCAGGAGCACAGCCAGCCTCCTAGGGACACAAAAGAGGTGAGACAGAGTGGTGGCAGATGGGCCTTGCTGGAGAAGATGTGAACGCAGAAGAGTATAACTAGGTGAAGAAGGAGACGTGGGAACATCAACTAAGGCCCAGATTCCCAGTTTGCATGGAATGATAAAGATTGCAAACACGTTGATGCCACATCGACAGAAAGGATGAATGACAGATCTTGAGATGAGAGATTTTTATTTGATTCCTATCACCCCAAACCAAGAAAACAGAACAAACAAAAACAAACAATAAAACAGGGCTAAAAGAGTGATAGTAAGAAAAATTAGTAAGTTAACAGACTGGGTTGTGTTTCTGTGTTACGTGTGTTCTATACATCTTTCTATAGTACTGATTACTTAGCATAAACAAGACCATGATGTTTGACTTCTGAATCAAATCAAACTGTGAGTGAAGAGTGAATAAATGAATGAGTGAGTGAATGAAGGAATACCATTAAGATGAGATGTGCAAGTGAAGGTTTTTGCATTTGAATGTAAAAATAAAATAAATTAATTATACTATATTCACAATTATCAGTTAATAAGAGTAAAAATTTTTCTTAAATCATGCACATATTTATCTTTATAATGTGAAACTAGAAGCCACATTTGTAAATTTTCTCAATGTACTTCTTTCTACTATCTTTCATTAGTCTATACTCATGACAGATGTTTCTCTGTGAGATTTCCATAGACTATGTCCAAAAGAAAGTAAAGAAGGAATTTCAGTCTGCAAATAGGAGATACATTTGTGAAATCTGAATTTGCTTATATGGGAATATTTTAATTCTTTCAAATAACACAGGAAAGGCAAGAGTTTAAAGCATAACACTGAACATTTACAACTGCAATTATGGGTTTTCTCTCCATTTTTATACTTTCTATATTGTGTATCAGCATATTATGTGATAATAATGAGATTGGGGCATAAACTTGTGATGTTGAAAGAAAGATCTTATTTTCACTTTGTTAGATTAAAATAAACTATATAGTAAAGCAAAAGTATAATTAAAGATGCAAATGATATTTTCATGTGCCTGTAATTGTTCATGCACTGTCCCACCCCTGGATTTTTCATTTAAATCTATGTTTAGAGTTTAAAGACAGGTAGACAGATGGAGAAATAAATAGATATAAGAAAGAAATGAGGTAAAGAAAATATTTTCATTTAGAAAAATAAGGTATATTAAATTAAAAAACAGTAATGTTTGTGGAAGAAAAAAGTTCTTCTCAAGGTGTTCTTTCAATTTTCTCTTTGCAAGTATCTTTCAGGCTTTCTATAACTTCTTGCTACCATGTTGCCAATTATGTCAGCATAGTTTGGGCTCAAAGAAAAGAAAAGAGAAAAAGAAAGGAAAGAAAAGAGCTGACATTGAGTTCTTCCTATGTGCCACTCATTGAGTTCTTTGTATATAAAATTTCACTTAGTTGTCCCCATCTGTCTTACACAGGGGACAGTGTAGATAAGGAGATGAGACTGATGTACAGAAAGGGAGAGTCACTTGCAAATACTAGTGATGGCAGAGTCAGGGCTGGCTTACCTAGGCAGTCTGCGTCTACAGCTCAGTCTCATAATCACTGTGCCATCCAGTGAACTCCCCAGGTGACATAATAACTAGAGCATGTGGTCATAACAAAATATCGATCAGGTTTTCTTCAATTAACATGGAATTCTCCACTGCAATCTCATTTCCTGTTGTCTCTCACCACATTGAATGATGGTTTCTCAGGATTAATATTCAGTAGGTAGTATTTGGTTGGTTTAATATCTTGTTTTGTGTTTTGTACCTTTCCTATGTGAATGGAAACCATTTAGATGAAACTATGTGAGGCTGTGTCTGCGTAGCCCTAGATTTGATTCACTTAGTTCACATTTTTTTTTACATTATTTTCTTCCTTTTGAGAATTTTTATTTTTCAATTACATTTTATATACAATATTATAATGATTTCAGGTATACAGCACAGTGATGAGTCATTTATATAACTTACTAAATCCTCATTCTGATATATCTGGTTTCCCTCTGACACCATGCCTAGTTATTACAGTGTAACTGACTGTCTGCCCTGTGCTGCATTTTACACCCCTGTGACTACTTGGTGACTATGAATTTGTACTTCTTGATTTCTTCCCCTTTTTTATGCACTCCTCCAGCTCTCCTCCTATCACCCCAACAAATCTAGTACCCATCTAACACCACACAAAGTTACTGCAACCTTACTGACTGTATTCCCATGTTATACTCTGCATCTCTATGATTATTGCCTTATAACAACCAAACTGAACTTCTCAATCCCTTTTCCTTATTGTACCCACTCTCCCATCCCTCCTCCCATCTTAAAGAAGTCCCTCTAACATTCTTCGTAGTACTGGTTTGGTGGTGATGAACTTTTTAAACTTTTTCTTATCTGAGAAGCTCTTTATCTGTCCTTCAATTTTGAATGCTAGCCTTGCTGGATATATTAATCTTGGTTGTAGATCCTTGGTTTTCATCACATTGAATATTTTCTGCCAGTCCCTTCTGGCCTGCAAAGTTTCTGATGAGAAATCAACTGAGAGTTGAATGGATGTCCCCTATAAATTACTACTTGCACTTCTCTTGGTGTTTTTAGAATTTTCTCTTTTTCTTTAACTTTTGCCATTTTAATTATGATGTGTCTTGGTGTATTTCTCTTTGGGTTCATCTTGTTTGGGACTCTCTGTGTTTATTGGGCTTGTGTGTCTATTTCCTTCACAAGGTTAGGAAAATTTTCAGTCATTATTTCTTCAAATAAGTTCTCAATCCCTTCATTATTTTCCTTCCCCGTCTGGTAAACCTATGATGTGAATGTTGTTACACTTAACGTTGTCCCAGAGGAATCTCAAACCATTCTTGTTTTTTGGGATTTTTTTTTTCTATTTGTTGTTCTGTTTGGGTATTTTCTGTTGGCTTTTCTTGCAAATCACTGCTTTGCACTTCTGCTTCATCTAGTCTGGTGATTACTTTTACTGCATTCTTCACTTTAGTTAACGTAATTTTTATCTCTGCCTGGTCCTTTATAATGGTTTGTATGTCTTCCTTGCTATCTCTCTGTTGAAATTACCATAAAGTTTCTTGAGTATTTTTGTAATTGTTGTTTTGAGTTCTTTTTCTGATGGGTTATTTGTCTTCATGTCTTTTACTTTGATTTTCTGTTGTTCAGATTTATTTTGACCTCCCTTTCTCTGGTTTCTTATTCTGGCAGCTTCTCTGTTTGGATATTCTGTTCCTTAACCCAACATTCGCTGCCGCAGTTTCTTTGGTATTCACTGCTGATATTGGGTGGGCAGAGGTTTATGGGGGAGGGGTGTTTGGGCCTTTGTTTTCTTCCTGGGGCTGTGGTGCTGCACAAGTAGTATGGGTATAATTATTCCTCTCTGTTCTCAGTTTGCCCCAAGGACTCTGCCCTGAGCCTGTGGGGTTAGTCCTGTTTGCTGGCCTCTCAGACCATACTGGCTGTGGGCTGAGAAACATGTACAAAACCTGTTCTTTCTTTCTCCTTCTCAGCCAGAGGGAGGTGGAGCTGTGGCTCCTTACCAAGCCCGCCTGTCAAAACCCCTCGTCTTGGAACTGGAGTGAAGTTGGACCATTATGTCTCTCCAACCCAGTCTGCACATCCTGCGGGTCAAAGTGAGATCTGGTTGTGGTGTCTCATGGCCCCCATCTCTGGGCCTTCTTTTCTCTGTCCCTCAAACCAGGTAAGGTCTGGAATGCTCTCCCACCGCTTTCCTCCTCCTCTGTCCCCCAGCAGTAGAGTTCTAGGCTGGGACCTGTATGTGGCCCACATCTCTGCACTTCCACTTTTTTTTTCCTCTTTTGTTTGCCCTTCTGCCTACTTGCAGGTACTTTAACACGAGGAGCAGATTTCTTAGCTGTGATTGTACATTGTGTAGAGAGTCCTTAGTTGAGTTATAGATCTTTTATTAGTTGTAATCTCCAGGGAGTTTTTCAGAGCTCCCTCTCATCCCACTATTTTGTTGCTCCTCTACTCACATTTTCTTGCACTGTGTTTAAGTACCTTGAATGCTTAGGTCTGTGCTACTTGGAGTTGAACGAAAATTTTAATTCATGTCAGAATAAACTTATTCAGTCAAAAATATGACTACATAGTAAATAGACTGTATCAAATCTGAATTTTTCACTCTAATCAATGCTAGACATATTGATAGTCACTCTGTATTTTCTTTGTGAATCTATTTCTCAGCCTATGCTTTAAAGCAGACAGATTTTCAAATTGTCATCTGAATATAAGTTTATGCAAAACTACTGTAAAAATACAACTATAAGTTCAGCTATAAAAATAACACCATTTTTAAACACAGTGTATCTAATGTCTGTAACAAATCTTAGTTTGCTTGTAGATATTTTGGTATTTCTTGGTGAAAAACTCTAATTTCCTTCTCCTTTGCCACTCTTTATTTAATTTTTGTTTTGTTTTTGAGTGAAGGAACTGGTTCATCTTTAAAACATTGAATTCTGAATTTACCAGGCTTAATTCTACCCTTATGGGTCAATCAGCTGAAAGCTCCATCCTCACACCACAGGGGTAAGAAGTGAGCCATGGCTCACTTTTCTTGTTACACTGCTGTTGTGCTATGCTCTAAGCTAAATGGTAACTGATGAAAACTTCCCAAGTGGGATAGGCCACTGGTTCTCAACTAGGTAAGATTTTGCCCCTCCCCCCCCCCATCTCCCCCAGGGAACATATAGCAATGTCCCAAGACATTTTTAGTTGTCACAACTGGAGGAGAGTTGCTAGTAGTAGGTAGTGGGTAGGACCCAGGGATAATATTAAACATCCTATAAAGCAAGCTAGTCCGAGCCATGGCCCATGGGCTACATGTGGTCCAGGACAGCTTTGAATGTAGCCCAATACAAATTCATAAATGTTCTTAAAACATTACAAAAATTATGCACAGAGTTTTTTTTAAAGCTCATCAGCTGTCATTATTGTTAGTGTATTTTATGTGTGGCCCAAGACAATTCTTCTTCTTCCAATGTAGCCCAAGAAGCCAAAAGTTTAGACATTCCTGCTATAATGCATGGGGTAGCCCCATCACAAAGAATTATTCAGCCCCAAATGTCACTAGTGTGGAGGCTGAGAAGCTGCAAAGCTGAAATTGGAATGCAGTATTACATGTGTTAGAGGTGGCGCTATGGAGCAGAGTGGACTGGGTTAAAGATACAAATAAAGAGAAGGATGTTTTTCTTGGTCATGATGTTATAACATGAGCTAAAGAGTTTGATGAACTTAACTCTGTATATGAGGCTAAACAACAACAACAACAACAACAACAACAACAACAACAACAACAACAGGAAAATAACCCAAGAAAATTGAAATCTTAAATAATTACTATTCCCTGGGAAACTGAACACTGGCTGTGGAATAATTACTTCTTCTCTGACTATGATCCTCTCTAGACCCTGCCTCTAAAAATGGAGCTGAAAAACAGGCAGAGAGAATAGTTATATTCTGGAACATACCACCCATGCACTTCCCATAACCTGGGAACATTCTTTTGTTCCTGTGGTCAGCCACAGAGCACATCCTTCTTCTCGTTTAAGATTACCCACTGTTTTTCTTTGGGGATGAATAAATTAATGTCTTCTGCATGATTCTGGGTTCCTGAAATTGAGGTTTCTATTTTCCACTAGAAATATGGTCACACAATGGACTAAGTCACAAAATACATTCTGAAAAGCCCCTGGCCAGTATCCCAACTTGTTCTTCAAGAAATAGGGTATGCAAGTAAATATATTTCACAATAAGACAGGGCCTAGGAAGTGTGATTACAACTGCACTACAACAATAGTAAAAACCAAATGACATCTAGTGTTGATAGATTCTGTGACTATCCTTGCGAGAACTTCCCAGAAGAAAACACATGATATTTTTCAAACTTACAATATATGGTAGGCATAATGATGTCACTTTCTTTCTCACTGACGGGGTTCTTCACCAGGCAACTATAATTCCCAATGTCTTCTTTGGTCACTGGAGCAATATGAAGAGTGTTGTTTTGGGGAGAAAAGAAGGTGGTGGAGCTGGTATGGACAAATCTCCCATTTTTTAGCCACCGGTAAACCAGCCGGGTGCCCCCTTCCACGAGGCATGTCAGGGTCATGTTCCCCACATACTCCACAGCCCCAGAGGAAGGCTGAGTCCACACCACTGGTTTTGTGACAGGGTCTGCAACAACAAGAGAGACAAACGATTTTTGCCTCTATGGAGTGATAATCAAAGTCTGTGAGGTCTCTCAGGTATTAAATCCCGGGAAATGATTCCATAGTTTTCTACTTGGTAAATGTAGACAGTCAGGTAATAATTAAAGAAGAGAATAAAAAAGTTACGGAAAATAGAAAATGATAAAATGTAAAGGTACAATTTATAGCAGAAATAGCCACAATCTAGAACTTCCTCTTCAAAGATGTTTCTAATGAAAACCCTTGCGTTATAGATAATCCAGTTAGTGGTAGAGAGCATTAACCTTTTTCTTTTATGTTCCTTGTGCTTTTGCCAACACCATAAAGGATTATCTTCATAGACAAAATTAACATGGTTATTTCCCTCGCTTGATTTTGTACTAAGTCTCCAAAAGCAGCTGGTTGGAGGTGATGTGGTGGTGAATCCAAATTTCTATCCACCATTTGCAAAATATCAAGCTCATATATATTATAGTGGGGAACTGAGGGAAAACTTTAGAGAATCACATATATATGATTTACTTTTTCTTCTAAGTAAGTGAATGAATTGTGTTTTCATTACTTTGCATTTGCGTTGCAACATTACGTTTTCATCACTTTTTCAAACCAAAACCTACATTTTAACACTGAGTCAATCTGATAATAAGATAAAATATGTTACTAGGATTATACCAAATTAGAGATATAAAGGGCAAATCCAATAGAATTTCCTGTTGGAACTTCAAGACATAGGACAACAGTTTTATGTTATGAGTCTGATACACTGTGATCACGTAGTATCTGTCAAATGAATAATTTCCCAAGAAGGAGTAAATATTTCTTCCCTGAATTTTAACTCTAAAATTGTTGGATGAGAGTGAAAATTTTATAAGTATCTACAACCATTTTCAACAACTTTCATTAATCTTTGAGGTTCCTGACTTCATTTGATAAAGGACGATGACTTGCCCAGAGCTGCACAGCAGTCAGTGGGAAAATGAAGAGGGTTCTTTAAATCAGGCAATGTTTCTCTCATTTTGGATAGATATGCATTTAAAAACATCCCTGTATGTGACTGTGGGACACAGAGAGAGTGGGGTGATACATAAGTGACAGATGATTAGCTCCAATAGTAAGATTTCAATTTCCTATCCATCTTTTAACTAGGGTGGATATATCTATCTTCTTATGTAAATCTGTCTTGACTCACACCATTTCTTACACTGGAAAATATTCATTAAGGAACAAACAGACTCAAGCCTTGAGCTGAGAGGAGACAGACAAATGTGAAAGACAAGAAGGAAGGGAGTTGGGGGGTGTCCTTCAGGGCAGTGGAGTAGTTCTGAAGCCTCCAGCCTTTCTCAAGGTGGGCGCAGTTGACTGGCTTGTCCATTTAGTTTAATCCTTTATATTTTTTGTCACGAATAGAGGATTTGGAATAATTTTATTTAATGATTTTTGAAAGAAAGTGATGTTTTATTACATTAAAAACTCATGTTTCAAATATGTCTCTGTGTGGGAATACCCGAGGTAAGTCAAGTAGGTGACATGTCAAAGGTCTCACATGGGGAGAATTAGTAATTAGAACAGACAGTATTGTAACAACACATTTGCCTAAAGAAGTATAATTCAGATGTGGAAGTTTCCCGAGAAGATTTTTGTGCAGGCCCAACACTTCATTAAGGCATTTTCTAAACAGATGTAATTTTACTATGCACTAACAGGTAATGGATGTTCTATTAAAAGTTTTGGGGACAGAGGGGGATACTACACATTCATGAAAATTCCCTTTAGCATTTCCTCCTTTCCACCCCCCAGATTTGCTCTGTAGGCATCTGATTCCACATTCTTTGTATTTGCTCCTGTGTAGTCTCTCTAGTCTCCACTCATTTATCCACAGATATACCAGGGCTGTCCAGAAAAAATTAAGCCATAAACGCCTCTATTTTTCATATAACATGGCTGGATACTTTCTGTGCAGCCCTGTATAGTATGGCCAGTGACAGGTTTTAGGCATTGAGAACAAAGCAGAGAATAATACAAAGTCCCTGCTCCCATGGTCCTTGTATTCTAGGTGGAAAAGAGCAACAATAAACAAAAATATATGCTACATCAGGTGGAAATAAGTGATATCAAAAGAACTCAGAGAGTTGCCCCCTGCCCTGTATTTGGGTGAGTGAGGTTATATTTTCTATAAGGTGGTCAGAAAAGACTTCACAGACGAAGTGACATTTGGGCTGAAACCTAAAGGAAACGGGGGAGGGAACATGCCATTATCTACGAGAAAAGCAATCTAGCAGAGGGAATATCAAGTACAATGGCCCTAGGTGTGAATGTCTTTGGCCTCCTCTAAAATAGGAAGAGTAAGGAGACCAGTGTGGCCAGAATAGAGTGAGGGTTAAAAAGGTAGGAAGAGGGATCACATAGGTGTTGGGTATGTTGGGGAGATCAGGGTGGACCTTGTAGACCATTGTTAGTATTTTTACTTTTATTCTGAATGAGATAGAAGGCTATGGGAGGATTTGAAGTTATAGGAGGCAGGAGCAGAAGCTGGGAGCCTAGGTGGCCGGCTATTAGGACAGTCCAGGCCAGAGCTGATGGTGTAGTAGAGTGGGATAGTAGGAGAGGTGGGAAGAAGTGAATGAACTATGATATATTTTGAAGGTGAAGCTGACAGGAACGTGAGAGAAAGAGGGGTTCAATGGTCATGGCAGGTTTGGTGTAAGCAATTGATGGAATGGAGTTGATATTTACTAAAATGGGGAAATGTTTAAAAAAAGAGGTTCAGAAGGAAAAATGAGAAATTGAGCTTTGAACATAATATATTTAAGGTATGCCACTTATATATCTCAGTAAGAAAAATAAATGTTTGAAAGTTAGCTGACTCCACTCCCTCTCAAAGGACATTACAGCAACTTCTATTGTTATTTAAGTCTCATCTTCCCCCAAACAGTGTGCCAAAATAAAAATCTACATGTAACAAAAACAGGGCTCTTCCCCGGGTGCATTGTGCTACCAAGAAAATAAAATTTTTCTCATCTGATTATGTCAGCAACTTTATGCTAGATAGTTTCCAGGCAAACAAATAAATTCTACTTATTGCCTGATTACCTTTAGCTGGGCATTGTGCATATCCTTTATATGTATGTCTTATTTCATCCTCAGAAAGCCTCCTGAGGTAGATAATGTCCTTTGTGCTGAGACACTGAAGCTTTTAATTAATTTGCCCAAAGTTGCAGAGCCAGGACTTAAAGCCTAGGCAGTCTAAACTCCTGGGGAATTGCTAACTGCCATGCTGCCCAGCTACCCATGTCACTTATAGTGGACTCACCATCAACAGTGACTTGAATCTTCTGACTAGCTGATAGAGTCCCATTTCCATGAATGTTGACCTTCACGATGTAATTGCCTTCATCAGAGAACTGCAGTGGGTTGATGAGCAAAGATGCATTGGGTGGCATCATGGTGAACTTGTGTTGGTATTCCAAGTCGGGCACCACAGACTTGTTCACAGAGCCCAGTAAGTATTTAGGCATGGTGTGGGGTCTCTCAAACAGCCATATGATCTGGATGTCTGATGCTGGCGTGTGGTATCCATAGTGCACAGGGAGGTAGAGGGCCTGACCCCTGATGCCGTGGACGGTGTGCGATGGCACGGCCACCTTCAGCCCTGAGCAAGCGCCTGTTACAAAGGAAAGAAAAGCAGTAAAGACCCTGAGCCACATTTTACAATCTAAAGAGGCATGCAGAGAGAACCTGATCGGGTGATAATCCCTTTCACAGAAGAGAGGCTTCTAGGTACTGAACATTCTCGTACTGGTTACCTGTGGAGGTAAATATTTGTCTCTGAAATGTTCTGCATTTTAGAAACTCCACCCAAAGACTACGTTGATTGCATGACTTCTTAAAAGGCAAGATGAAAAGGAAAAGCAGAAGTTGTTATCTATGACCGTTAAAGAATATGGAAAAAGGAGAACTGGGAAAGAGAATTGTTCTAAAGTCCAATGAAATCTTTAAAAAATTTTGAAATTGTGACTGTATTCCTGTCTGAGTCACATCATATCCTAATGAAACTGTGATTCAAGGAACATTGAAGGGCTACTTCCTCCCAAGACTCTTCCTCCAAAGTCTTTTGAAATGGCTTAATAGTTCATTATTGGAATTTTTCCTTTTAGGCAACACCTAGCCAAATGCTAATATCCCAAGGAGAATGGCATTAAACCATTATCAGCCATGATCAGTCATTCCTGCCCAGAGGCAGGAATCTGGTTGGTATGTTTGAGAAACAGCAAGAGGTAGGAGCAGATGGAGCAGAGTGGAGGAGGAGCTGTAACAGCACTAGGTCAGCAACGTGGCTGGGGCCAGATCAGGAAGTGCCTTAGGGTCATACAAAAACACTTCTGCAGTTTTGCTCTGGATATAACTGGAGTTTTGTGAGCAAACAAGGCTATGATCTTTCTTCTTATTTCTTTTTTCTTTTAGGTATACTCTAGCTGCTGTGAGGAGAGACTGAAATAGGGGCAAGAGCACAAGTAGGAGACCACTTATTAGGAGGTGACTGTAATAAATCAGGGGAGAGATGACTGTGCTATAGAGGAGGGCGACAGGAAAAGATAATGTGAGCAAAGGTTGGCGCGCTAACAGGATTTGATGACCATTGAGGGTGGTATATAATCAACAAAAAAGAGTCAAGAATAATTCCAAGGTTGTTGACCTGATCAACTAAAAGAATGGAATTGTCCATTATCAATGGACAACTATTAATAAATTAATCATCGGGAAGACTGTGGGGAGAACACATTTTCTGGGGGAAAATCAGGAGTCAGTTTTGGACATGTTCATTTTAGATGCCCATTGGACATCCAAGAGGGAATACTGAAAGGATATATTGGGCATGGCAGCCTAATTAAAGTAGGCTTAAGAGGGACTGAGGGTCCTAGAGGGCCTTGGGCCATGGAGCTCTGCTCAGTGCATAGCCCTGGCTCCTGGCCTCTTGCTTGCCTGGGTGGTTTGGGTACTCACTGCTGTGTCTACAGGTTTCTTTTTAGTTTCTGGCACTTTGCGATTTCCCCATCTTTGCCATGAGCCAGGATATATTGTTTTATTTTATCTAGTATTTCTTCATATTTATAATTGAGAACAGTCTTTCTTAGTTTAGATTACCATGTTGCTAAAGTCCTAATAAAAATCTCTTTGCTTCAAAATCCTCATTTTACAAGTAGCAATATGGTACCCACACCATATGAACATTTGAAATAGTAGGGGTGGGAATGGAAGGGATTTAAATGTGAAGTATTTTGAACAATGAGGGAAGAAAGAATGGAAAGGAAATTGGAGACAGTGAGTATAGACAACACTTCTGAGGAGTCTTGCTGTGGAGGGGACCAACATAAGGCTTTTTCTTTCTTCTATTTTCCTTAGAATGGATGCTGAACAGCTTGTTTATAGCTACTGAAATATGTAGTAGAAAGAGAAATCTTGATGAAGCAGAGTACAGATGGGTAAAAATGGAATAAAATCCTGGGTGAAAAGATGAAAATTTGGGCACAAATAGAGATGTCTTACAATTGTTATCGCACAGAAAGAGTTTGTCCACCTGGTGCTAACAGAACCAAACTTTTTTGCAGTGCAGAATGACTAGCTAGTTTATTAGGAATGGTACCATGTCGGAGAACCAGAAGCTAACACTCAAAAGCTGGAATTCAGTGGCATGTAGTTTACAGATAACATCAGGCAAAATCACAAGACATAGTGGCTTAGGGGTCCTAGGTCGTGTTGGGAGCTGACTGGTTGAAGGCGTAAGGGTAATAAATCATTTCTTCAGGTCTTGAGGATAGCGCTGAGGTCTGCTCTGGCGCCCCTCTGTCTGGCTTCATGGAAAAGTACCCAGGTGTTTGTTCCACCTTAGGGCTCAGGAGCTGAAACATAACTTAGGGCACGATATTATCTTCAGCTTAACAGAAACCCATACCTGTGACCCTTAGTCAAAGTTTGGCCACTGTTTCTGGCTGCCTCAGGGGGCTAATGACTAGTAAGGAAAAGGGCTAAGGCTTACAGGGCAGAAACTGAATAGAATCCTTGGGCTACATATTAAGTCAAAACCATACATTAAATCAGGATCCTTAGTTTTCACAGTTTCCATTTTCTCATAGATGAAATGTTTGTCTTCTTTGATTGTTTTCTCTTTTCATTCGTACTAAGAAGGGGATCTTTATGCTTTATCTAAGTCTTATTATGAAAAGCCATCACTATTAGGAAGGGAAAGGTAGGAAAGGCCTGTTGTACAATGATTTCTTTGGGAAAACTGAAAGATGTAGGATTGCATCTGTGAGGAATCAAGTTTCACCAACAGTAAATTTCTCTCTCTCCTTCCCAAGTGGAGGTGACAGCAAAGATTTCCATGGTTTTGGCCTTTGACTAGCTGTTAGCAGAGTGTGAGACGCTTGGGACAGGGAATTTAGAGCAAATAACTTCGGAGAAGAAAGCACAAGAGGAAGATCAGAGGTTAGAGGGAGAAGGGACTCCTAGATGCTCAACTGAGACTGGCTGTGGCCTGAAAGTTAGGTGACTCTATGGGAAAAATCAATATATCTTTCAGATTCTTTGGGCTCTGTATTTGTGATTGGCTTGTAATTCCCCCCCCCCCCCCCGATAATGGGCTGTACCTGCACATTCATTTTAGTAATTTGATCCATAACAAAGGAGTACAAACCTATGAGGGTTTGCTTTAGTTTTCTTTTCTGGCAAGTGCAAAAATGTTAAATTTGTATTTGTTCCTAATTTGAATCATTAGAAAAAGCACAGACTGGTTGCTGGTAATTCCAAAGAGGAGGTAAAGTGGATTACAGAAAAGGAGTAGTGATTTCTGCAAGGAAAGCACGAGAGAAAAGAGACGAGGGGGTAAATCTAGGACTTAAAACGAGTGGTGTCTGAGGTATGTGAAGCAGAGGCTGACAGAAGGGCATGAAGCTCTTGAAGTAATAGACTTAGAAAAGACACTGGGCGTTTCGATGGAAGACCAGTACAAGAAAGCATTCCTCTTAATATACGTATATCTGTGCAAAACAGTATAGAGTTACATGCCTTTCGCTGAAATTGGTGATAGGAAGCCCTGGGAAGTTCCTGGGAAGCAATAAATACCTAGTTTTTAGACCCATTATTAATAACTTACGTAAAATACAATTTCTACCATATTGATTAAATGTGTTGCTGTCTTCTTTTTTACTTGAGTGCAAGTGATCTTGGACTCCTTTATCCTACTTCCACATATTAGTCTTAAATCCTTATTGCTTTGAAATAAGGGATATTCTCTAACTTGCAGAGAAATTACTGTATTTGATACTTTGATAAAGTTAAAAATTCACTGAATATGAAGCGTTAGTAAAGGACACATACTAGGGATAAAATGGGGATTGGTCAGTTAAGTGACCTTAGGAAGTCTTCTTTATTCCCTAGACCTCAGTTTTCTCCTGTGCAAACAGGAGGTAATATTAGACAAGGTCAAGGCCCCTCTTACTCTTTATGTTTATATTCTTGACATTTTGAGGTGCTTTTCTCATAGCAGCAGCTGCCCTATATTTGAAAGTGAAGGGTCCATATTTAATTGAGAGGGCCTAAAGAATTTTGAAGTATTGAGTGTCAGGTTTTAGTCCACTTATTAAGTTGTTAATTCCTGGATACCTTTTAATAAGTCAGCAATTCTGTGTTTCTTACCAAGGAACCAAAGGAGATGGTGAGAATTCACATCATTGCCTTCAGAATGCTCTGGAAAAAGCTGCATGGCTGCTGACACAAAACTCAGTAGGTGCCTCTAATAGTGAACAGTATGGTCATTGATTTATTGATCCATTAAGTACATTTCACAGCTCAAACCAGAAACAACAGCTAGACTGAGATGTAAAGCTAGATGGTCTCATTGCAATCCTGGCCAGTTGGTTCTTGTCGTTTGGGAATGTCATTGCAAAAGTCCATGTTTACTTTTTTTTGGGAAAAGGATAAGAACTGTTTCTTATCTACTTTTTTTTTTTTTGTAGTTGTAGTTGAAAAAGATTAATTGATTGTAATATTCTGAAAATGGCTGGAAGATACTTTATTACCGTGTAGTGGTAGCATGACTAGAATAAAAATGCTGGTAACTTTTAGATCTTGAATGAGAATGTTGAATCTTAAATATGACAAAACTGATTAGAGAGCCTATGACAAGTTATGGGAAGCAAATTTCATTTAATAAAATATTAAATATGAGCATTGCAGCCTAGGTAAAAAATGAAATTATTTTAGTAGACAATAACATTTTATATGGCAATTACAATCTTGTTTAAGAAGGGTAAACTAGTTCTTGGGCCATTTTTAGAAACTGTATCACATAATAATACCTTAAATAATATACTGCCATTAATATCTCTGAATATATTCGATGGTTATCACATTAAATGATATGAAGTCATGTCATCTGACTTTTTTTTTCAAATATATATATGACAGTGAGAGGTAGCACAGCTGTTATAATAGCTGTTTGCTTAGGTTGCCTACACCATTTTTTTAATCAGATAACTTATAAGTAGCAAGTTATAAAAATGTCATCAAGGAATAAAATTTTCTTTATACAGTATCTTACCTAAGGCACCAAAAATCTTTCCATTTCGCAGGAAAAACCTGAACTTATTGAGATGATGCAACCTTTACTTGTAATGAACTTTGGGTACTAGACAGGTATTTGAATGCTTTGTCTGCATTTTAGGAAAACATACTCTCTTGCCTTTGCTGTATTTCCTATTACAGATATAATGATACATGCTGTTAAAGCATCAGTTTATTAACTTAAAAATATTAGTTTCATTTTGAGAATTTGGCAAGTGCTGTTTTCTAGTCGTATGAGAAAACCTAAAGGACTAAAACTATTGATTTTAGAAAGTCAACCTCTGTATGAAGAAATAAACTTCAAGAAAGTAAATTGTACTACATTGATGACATTTTAACTTCCTTTTGATATTACAAATATTTGGACTTAAATGAGAATTCAATTTTATTACTAGATTAACTAATACTTTTTGAGGATAAAAATGAAAAACTCACACTTTTTGCATATAAGGCATTATACTAATCTAGAAGAACACTGTAAATACCACTAATAACCTGACATCAAAATTATAGCAATAATCTCTCCTCTAGAGACTCCCTGAAATTGTATAACAATAGCATTCTAAAGGAAAGTCCAGTGTTAAAGACTTGAAATCATATTGTAAAATTTATCTACAAGACTCCAGCAACAAAAGACTCCCTAGATGAGTTTCACTGTGTTGAATATAAACATCAGACTTCACAAAGTGACCTCTAGCTGTAGCTCAAAACAGTTGGCATTTACATCCCCATCATCACATATGATATTAGCAAGCATAACACAACTATTGTTGACTGGAAATAAACTCTTGTGTCTGTACAGAAAATAGAAATTATAAAGTTTTAACTTTGAACAGACTTTACAAACTACAATTTGGACTTCAAATTTTTAAGATTTTATTTGAAGAAAAAACAAACAGATAATTCAATATTCCAAAAAAACATAAGTATTTCCACGTTACCTATATCTTTATAACACATTACCAATGGAAAAAAGTAAATTTGTGTAAAAAGAAGGACTTAAGGGATAATAACTGCTTTAACTACTTACGAACATGCTATTTCTCTAAAGTATATTTTAATTTATTTTAGTCGAATTCCTCATATGAATTGTCTCTAAGTTCTTCTTCAAGCCAATTGTAAAAGCATTATTTATGAAATGGCAGTAGTCTTGTTGTTATAAAATTAAAAATGAGTGGGGTACTGACACACAGGATAGTGTCAAGTCACAGAAAAATGCACAGAGATAAAAAGCTAGTCATGGAAATTGATTTCTCTAAAAATTAAAAACAACTAAAAATCTATATAGGTTTGAATCTGACAACATAAACATTGGAACAACTATGGAAAACCCAAAGACTTTTTACAAAATTTACAAACTGTACATTTCAAATATGTGGGATATGTACATTTGGTAAACATTTTAATAACAATCCCATTACAATGAAAACTATAATGAAATATACAAATGAAAGCAAGACTCTGAAGAAGGCTAAAACTTAAATTGCTTATTTAGCTAAGTTTTAAAAATTTCAGAAATAAAATCATTTTTGAATTCCTATCTGTTGAATATAAACAACTACCTTATTTGACTTTCAAACTGATAAATAGGAAGAATGAAAAAGAGAACATCTAGTGAAAATAATGATGACATAGAAACAGTGGGAATGTTGCAGAAAGACTCCTTTAAACTCTAAGGATAAAGAGAATGAGGAAAAAATATTCAAGTGGAGAAAAAATTTTTAATGAACAGCCATTGGGCAAAGAGAAAGACTAAAGGCATTTTGGAGAAATAATACTTTTAAAACACATTTTCCCGTCTGTGTATAAAATATATTTTGCCAATTTGGATCCTGACCTTTTTCCATATTTCATAAAATAGGTACTTTAAAATGAAGTAGAGCTAACAGTTTACCACAGTGCCTTTAATAAAAAACAGCAGAAAGTCGTTTTCATAAATTGTTTTGATTTTTCACTATAAGCAGTCACAAATTCATGGCCTATAAAATTTTTTTGCCAAAATGAAATGTACTTAAGACTAGTGAACCTATATGTAAAGTCTGTAAAAAGAAGAAACTCACTAGGTTCTTAGAATGACTTAACATTCTTCATGAGTGCTATTGACCATAATTGTTGTTCTAAGAAAACAATAACCATCTATTTGTTGAATCTTATTTCTCCTAAATGTTCCTACTTCTTTGCTGGAACAAAGTATTTTTATTGTTTAAAAGGTTCTGAGCTGTTCTTCAATTATCTGAGTGAATCTACAGCCTAAAGCAACTATTTAACTAAAGCCCACAATTTAAAAAAAAAAAACCAAAAACTAAAACACAATTTATGCAGTACCTTACCTAAGAGGAGGAGGTATATTTTGCACTGAAAGACCCCAAAGATGCCGCTGACGGGCTCCATGAAAGCATCCTGTCCCATGTATACAATGCCCTGTTCGTAGTGGCAACTTGGTTCCTGGACCAGCAGCTGCTGGTTTATTTGCTAGGAAAATTAGCAGTGAGGTAACAGACCCTATCCTGCCTCTTGCTTCTGTGATTTGAATACAGAATGAATGTGTATACAAAGGAAACAGGGAGTGGGAACACCTGTTATATGTTCTGCAAGAACACAGGCTTATGACTTTCGGAATAGCTTCTTAACTGTCGGTATATTTCATGAATTATTCTTAGTTATCAAATAATCACATGAAGGAAAACATCCTTATGGGTAACTTTATTGAAAAACAGTATGCTTTCCTAAGGAGAGCACATTGTGAAATTTCCTGAAAAACAAAAGCTGTTTCCCTGTCATGCAAAACTATGCCATTATTTTTAAATTAAAAAAAATTTTTCTGAAATTGAGGTATTTCATGTATCTTCAAAGCAGTTATAAATCATCATGAAGTGACTAACACATAAAAGTTATATCAATCAAAACACAACACCTGAGTATCTTTAAAAATGTGTTTTTCTATGTAGTATTTCCTATTACAAGTGTCTGCCATGATTTTTATTGAATCTATGGATTCATGTTATTTTTAAAAACAAACCACAGGTGTGTTTCCAAGTGACACTGAATTACAGGCTGGCAGAGTAATAATGAAAAGCCTAAGCCAACCGATAATATCTGAGGCTGCATTTTCACAGCTGAAACATAGAGGAAGTGAACCAAAGGCCGGGAAGTCTTGCCTCTACTGTGGTGTGTGGGCCACAACTTTTCAGCCTGGCCTCTTTACTGCCATGATAGCAGGCATTCCGAATACTTCTGCTTAATTGACTAAGTTAGGCGTTAGCCCCATTTTATTTACTGCAAGAAGGTTCTAGTCTAACTCATCTACTATATAAAATAAAAAGTATATGACCAAATCTCATTCAGTCAAGCAAAATTACTTGCATAAGTCATTTTAACAATAAAACCTCACTGAAGAAGTTCAGCGATAACAGGAGAAGGAAGAATCTTCCTCAAGTGTAATTAAAGGTTAAAAAAAATAGGAACGATAGTTATTTTGGAATTTGAGTTTGGAAACACTTCCTGTATTAAGGCTCCCAACTGTCCCAGAAGTGCTTCTATAGGCAAAGAAGGTGAGTGACTGCTGGAAAACCTGAGGGCTCTTCAGAGGTCACTTTATAATCTGTGCTTCCAAAAAATGACAAGAGCTTCCTCACAGGTAATTACCACAACCTTCTCTGTGCTGTCTCTAAGTCTGTACCTATGTCTATTGCAGTACTTACCTCATTAACCTCAGTTACTCTTACTGTGTGTTTATTTTCCCTCTGGGCTTCTTGAATACAGAGACAGTCCCTATTCATTTATGAATCCTTAGCACCCAGCATAGTGCTTACCTAGGGTTTTTGTTGTTTCCCCCGGAAATAAACCCCGAATGCTCCCTGGCCCATGTCTTCTGATTCTCAGTTCATGCTTAAGAATTGCACATAAATTTTAGTACTGGATTGTACAAAATTAAATTTGTAATTTGTAAGTTCCATAGATTCCACATGGACTCCCCTAACATCTTTTAAATGAATATTAATCTCCAATTGACTTTATTAAATAAGCTTTTTCCAGTTTTAAACCCATGGCTGGCTCATGATGAAGTTTTTTGGGTCCTCCACAAACTGAGAGAAAGAAAAACAACGCAGTGAATTTTTCCTAATGTTAAATTTACTTAATTTAAAGGAGTGATTGTTACTGAGTTTTTTTTTGTTATATTTAAAAATCCTTATCTTTCTGACATAGAGGGTAACAGATGTTATGTAAATAACTTATGAATAAATAATTGATAAATAAGAAATAATACTAGTGAATAAGTGGTAAGTAAATGCCAGAATGAACCATAGTTTTGATCTTTTCACGTCCTGGCACACGTTAAAAAATAAGACTATCTGTACCGTCCATCTTGGTAGCGTTATGTGGCATAACCATGGCAAAGCGCCCTCTAGTGGCCGGTGGTAGGGAAAAAATCTGACCTGCCTGAGTAATTTCTGAATTCAGGATATTTACACAGGAAGTCTTTCAGGTTATGTTAAAATATAACTTCACCTGTTGTAAATTTTTACATGATTGTTAAAAACGGCTTAAGGTATTTTTATCATTATAAGAACTTTCTCACTATCAGTATTTCACATTTCACCTGTAATCCTCTGGGGAGCTCTGCTCTTCCATACTATTTAGGAGCCTGTGTATTGATCTTAGTCGTATTTGTATTTACAATGAAAAAAGCTGATGAATCTAAAGTAATCTATATACATAGTGATTATATTTCAAGCAGTGCAAGGAGCCACTGGAGGAGGTGGAGGGGAGAGAGAGAGAAAGAGAGAGAGAGAGAGAATGTGTGTGTCATGGTGGTTGGGGGGTCGGGGGGAGGAGGTGCAGGTTTTTTTTCACTTCTCAGGTCTAGTTTTTATAAATTGTAAGTAAGTCTGGTCTTGCTTTATAAAGCACGCAGTCTTCCAAATGCATTCCAAACATCCACATTCTTTATTTACTAGTAGCGTGAGTAGTTTGCAGTAGCAGGAACAATTGGTAAGGAGACGTGGTGAAGTCCAAAATGAATGTAGAACAGTGGGGGCTAAGAAGAACTGGGGAGAGAGAGCACTGTCTTATGTTGCAATTACATACATCCACAATTTACAGGCAAGAGCTGGTTGCTCGAGGGCAACTGCCTATGCCTATGCTGGTGTTCACGTCTACCTAGTTACGTCCGCAGTGCTGCCTCCAAGAAGTCTAGATCTACTGATACGGATGCCAAATGAGTATGCAGCAATACCTCCCTTCTGGGTCCCTCTCCAAGTCACTGTTTTCTCTTCAAAAAGTGTTCTGATTTCTGTGACTTGTTGCTCAGGGAGTGTAGTTATATCATCTTGGAGCGATCACATCTTTCTAATGCTTTGATATTTATAGAATAGAACTGTCTCTTCTTAACTAAACCAGGATCTCAGCTTTTATTTAAGCTTCCAGAGGTTTCTTGTGGTTAGGCCATCAGAAATATCCCCTTATCTTACTTTACTGCTAATGCTACTGCCCCGAATCAGATCAACTTAACTCTTAGCCCTGACATCCCAATTTGCAAAAATGGGGCCAACACTCCTTTATGAAATGACACATCCAGTAAGCTTTCCTCAAGATTTGTTGGCAGGTCATCCATATTTTCCATTACTTTGCTCTTGCCTACCACTAACAACCTTCAGGCAAGTGTGAAAGTCCTAAATAAATCTTATATATTTATTTGTGAAAAATGGAAATGAAATAACATGCTTCACCTTTTAAAATGTGATCTTTGGGATTGTAGTTTTTTTTTTTTTTTGGCAGCTAAAAATGCATCATGTATGGCTCAATTATTTTCTATAGTGTTATAGTGAATTAGAAAATATAGTTTATTTAGACAACAGCACTGATCGACATGTTTTTCAATGTTACAGTTACAGGCTGTGAACTTTTAGAAGCCTGAGCTGTCCATTTCTTTCTAGTTTATAAGAAATAAACTAAAAGGTACAGTATTATAGGAAAATAAAGTTTTAATATTTTCTTACCTTTTCAGAGTTAAATAGATACAAAAAAACAAAAAAAAACAAAAAAAACAAACAAAAAAAAAAACCACACTCATTTCCCCTAGTTTGGCTGATAGAAAAAAATACACTGAATTAAAAAACATTTTTGGATTTGGATCTGGGTTTGGATCTGAGTTCTAATCCTGAATCAAGCTGTAATAAAATGTGTGGCTTCAAAACCTCAGGTGAATAATTTTTTTCATTTCATAAAGAATGGATTTAAAATGTGAGAGCTGGCTGCCTATAAAGATCACTGAAGGTTTTAAACAGAGAACCCCAATGAGAACATGAACAATGGCACACTCCTCAGGTGAATCTGAACAGGCAGGCTTGAGAACTACTGGATTTGGATTGCTCCTACTATATGCTCTTCAAATAATTGTAAACTTTTTCAGGACCACAACTGTCTGTTTTTAAAGTGCTTTGTATGGTGCTGCCTGTACCCAACAATCAACAAATGTTTACTGAATTGGGTTTCAATTGAAACAGAAGCTCCTAAAGGCAGTTTGTTTCTTTTGAGGCCTTTAGGAACTTCTGTTTAAAGACTTTCAGACACTAAGAAATGGCTGGTAATTAAGATTAGAACATGTGAAAAATAAACTAAACTAGGACTACCCTGAAGTGATTGGAATTTATAGGTTTAGCAATTATGGAATTAGAGAAACATAGGTAATCACAATTTGAAAAAGTAATTTTTAAGCGCAATGATAGAAGCATGTACAGGGTTGTTCCACTGGAGCAGCATACTGGGCAGAATCATGACTATAATACCTCATAATTCTAAGGTGTTTTACAATTCATATGTTGCATTTACTTACCTCATCTACTTTATCCTTCTAAAACTCTAGGTTAAATATTACAACCTCATTTGTAAAACTTATAGTAAGACAGGACTCTGAGAGGTCAATAGAATTTCAGAGTTGAAAATAACTATATTAGTGTTCCCCAACTGTCAGTCATTTCCAAACCACTTCTATTATTTTGCCATCACTGACTAGCACTCATATTATTATTTACCTAATATTTTTCATTAGTGTGGCACATCTGAACATTTTTTTAGTTGTCTTGAGAAATATTTTGAAATCGTGTCTGTTTTTCCCCCCAATAAACACTAATTAAAAATATAAATAAATAAATAAATAAATAAACATTGGTACTATGCTTCAGGACTCACCCTCAACACCATACACAAAACCTTTACTTAAAACATCTGGATGACCGTCAGACCTTCAGTTTCAGCATGCACATCTGAAGTAACGTTAGAACAAGTTACTTAATTTCTCTGTACTTCATTTTCCTCAATTTTAAAATGGGGATAGTAGTTACAACACCACAGGATGCTTGTGTAGGTAAATCAGATAATACATATAAAGCTATTAGTAGAGTTCTTGCCATGTAGAAAGCTTTCGATAATTACTAGCTATTATTGTTAGCGCTGGGTCGCTTTTCTCCTGGTATTCTCATAATTGGATTTTTTTTTCTTAAATTAAGCCCCAAACGATGTCGCTATTACTTTCTATTTAACTAAACTGCTAAAAGTTGACATGAGTACTTTTTATTGTTGTATTTTCATTCTTGACTTGCCTTAGATTACGGAGGTAGTAAAATGATTAAGTGAGGGTTAAATCTTTGAGTTTTAGGGCTTTTTGCATTGGATGCCAAGATTGAGGAAGAACAGGTCCTAACCCTGGCTAGCCGCCTACTTAATCGATCCACACCTTTCTCTTCCAAGCCCCGCGCTTCCTGGGGAGTCCCAAGTTCACAAGTCACCTCTTGGAAAGTACCACCCCTTGAGTTCCAGCTCCTTCGCGTCAGTCTCACGTTCTCCCACCCCGCCCCTTTAGACCACGTTGGGTTTCCTCCGTTTCAAGTCAGTTTGGTTTATATACCGACTTCTCAGTGTTCTTGTCGCTCAATACTTGGTCACCTGTGACTAGATTTTCACCTCGCCGAAGCAGAGATAACTAGAGCCAAGTACCTCTGTAAAGACTGGCGATCGCCGGCTTTGCTCAGACTATTTGTAAGCTTAATTGAAGCGACGGCTGTTTTGCTTCCTGGGAAATGTAGTAGCTGGACTGTCCTCTCCCCTCCATACCGGAGGCTGGCGGCAGGCGGAAGACTACAGTTCCCAGCATGGCCAGGGAAAGGAAAGGACGGAAGCTTCACGTGATCACTCACTATGGCTTCCCTGTGTCGGAGCCAGCTATCTGGTAGTTGGGTATGATTTATTAGTTCTCTGCGGGTATCACTCTCACGTTTTCGACATGCAAAAAATCAAATCTCTTATGACCCGACAGGTAAGTCGCGGAGGCTGAAGGAAAGACCTCCTTTGTTTTCACTGGGAGTGGAGCAAAGATGTTGTGCCCCTGGGCCGCGGTGGGAGGAGACCTAATTTATAGGTGGTGGCGGGTGTCTAGGGTACTGGAAAGACAGTGCAGTGCACATCCTGAAAACCTTATCTGAGACGCCCAGATCAGAGCCCGGCTCGAGCGGCATCCTAGTAACATTCCTTTAGACCACGTTACTGAGGGAATCAGAGCTATCTTTGTCTCCCCTCTTCCCCCTGTGTGCCATCTTTTCACTGACAGCCCGAGCTGCCTTGCAGGGTTCCCCCATCCAAGCTGTCTGTTGTCTTTGAGCAGGTTGCCTGGTTAGGAAGGCGAGGTCTTTGCAATAGAGATGACCTGGGAAGAGGGAAAACAGCCGATAATTTGATGACAGAATTGGTAGCTTTATGACTTTTGGCAAGTCTCCAAACCTTGCAGCTTATATTTCTGAAAATGAGAATTTGTTTTTGGTTCTCAGTTCTGTTCTGAGGGTCATCAATAAGCTAATGTATGTGAAAATTCTTTGTGAAATCATACTTATCATTGTGATGCCAAAATAAGTCTTCCCTCTCCCCAGAATGATGATTCATGAATAAAAACTGGCTATTTTCTTTCCCATATCATAAATGGTAGGGACTTCCTTAATAATGCCTCAACTTCCTTCAAGCAAGATGTTGGAGAAATTTTCTTTTATGTACTTAGTGATCACGACTTGGTTTTTAGGTAGCTTTATTTATTTCAATTCAAATATTTCACTAGAACTGACCATACTTATAACTGAACAGGTTACAAACTGTACATTTCTGTGGAGAGATGTGAAATGAAGTCTATGAAACTTGGGTGTTTTTTGTTTGTTTGTTTGTTTTGTTTTGTTTTTTAAATTTCAGCTCTCCCAGGACCTTAGTTTGGAGTAGAGTGGGAGAGGAGGCTTTGATAGCTCTCTTTACTCAGACAAGATCAGCTATTCAGCTCAAATGTTTTTTGAGCATTATGTGCCAGGCAGAATTGCAGGTTTGGAGGATCCAGCAGTGAATAAAACAGAGAAGTGCTAAGGCAGACATGGGGGTAACTGCTTTGGAGGGAAAGAGGTTAGAAGTCCGGGGAGTTGTTGTCAATTTGGGTCATTCATAATTTTACATAGGGTGCCTCCCTTTCTACTGAGAAGGTCACGTTTGAGTAAAAACATGAAGGAAGTGAGAAAGTGAACCATGTGCATGTGTGGTAAGGATCATTCCAGGTCAGGGGAAAAGTAAATGCAGAGCCCCTAAGGTAGGTACATGTTTGAGGGACAGCAAGAGGCCAGAGTGGGTGGAGTGAAGGGAGTGAGGAGGAAAGTAGCAGGAGATGAGGTAAGGATGAGGTCAAAGAGATGAAGTCAAATCACATAGAACTTCACCCTGACATTCTCTTCTACACTTTTCTCCTCATTCATAGCAAGGCCATGCTTCTATTTTGACTGAAATAGAAAACAGAGAAGAGATGGAATTTTACATATACTTTAGAAAGATTTTTGACCTGTGTTTTAAGAATATAGGCATACCTCATTATATTGCTCTTTGCTTTATTGCACAAATGTTGTATTTTGTTTTTTTTTTTTCTTTTTTATAAATTGAAGGTCAGGCCCTCCACCAGCAAAAAGATTCCAACTCACTTTATTGTGATATTGGCTTTATTGCAGTGGTCTGGAGGTGAATACACAGTATCTCTAGGTGTGCCTGTAGATTGAAGAGGGAAAAAGAAAAAGCAGGAAGGCCAATAAGGATGCTATTGCAGTAATCCACGTGAGAGAGGGTATGGGCCTTAACCAAGGTTGGGTTATGGATATCTTTTATTATACAAGTAGAGTTGACAGAATTTCTTTACAGATTAGATTTGGGCTGTTAGAGAAAGAAGCATCAAGATTGATTCCAGTTGGTTTGGTCCAAGCATTTGGCAGAAAGGAATTGCCATTTAATGAAATGGGTAAGGCTGAGAGATGAACAGATTGAGGGAAGGGAGAGGGTTTTTAGACTTGTTCATTTGAAAGCCTCTTAGATATTTAAGGGGAGACAAAGTAAGCAGTTGGCTAAACGAGTCTGAATTCCTGAGGAGAAATCCAGGGTGTAGATAAAAATTTGGGAGTTATAAGCATATGGAGTATATTCGAAGTCAGACAATTTTGTGAACTCATCCTAGAAAAAGTGCTACCTCATTGCTGAATATCACTACAATTAATTTTACCATTAAAGTACTCCCCTTGGGAAGCTGTGCACCAATGCCAGCACCTAATCCACTCTTTAAAGCAGGTTTGGAACTCCTTTTCTGGAATGGTCATCAGAGCTGTTGTCATCCCCAAAAATCTGACAATTAAGTTCAAGAATTTGGCACTGTGTGCTTACATTGGCAGCACTGTACAAAAATCTTGACAAGGTATCATAACCTTTGCAAGGTTATGATGGCCATTCCAGAAAAAGAGTTCCAAAATTGCTTTGAAGGGTAGAGTAGGTGCTGGCTTCAGTGCATAGCTTCCCAAGAAGACTACTTTGAAGGTTACCATGGTGATATTCAGCAGTGAGGTATGTAGCACTTTTTCTAGGATGAGCTCACGAAATTAATCGTCTGACCTCATATAAACTGGCCAAGATCACCAATGGAGTGAGTATAGATATAAAACAAGAGCCTACAGTTGGAGCTTTTGAGAATTGAGTGTTACAAGAACCGGGGGAAGTGGTGGATCTAGCAAGGCAGATTTTGAAAGGGCGGCCAGTGAGGTAAGAAGTCTGCAGCATTTGAAGAGCACCTGTTCGGTAACAGGTGCTCAATAAATATTTGTTGGATGAACGTTGCATAAAGAGGACAACCAACTACAGGGTTCCTGGAGGCCAAGTAAATAATTTTAAAAAGGTAGGAGCTGGGTTAAATGCTGCAAATGGGCCATGTATGGGTGACACTGAGAATGAGCCTTTGCACTGAGCAGCGTGGCAGTCATTGGTGATTCAATAGCAGCACTTTTTGTGAAGTGGTGGGGAGGCAAGCCTATTAGGGTCAGTTGAAGAGAAACTGAGGACTGAGTATAAACACCCTGTTGAGTTTTGCTGAAAGAGAAGGAAGCACAAATCACTTCACATGCCCCTTTTCATCATTAGGACATAAGTTACTGGTCTCATAAGTGAAAATTGAGGGTTCATGTGGACATTACAAAAATCATCTGAAGTGTTAGTCTGATTTGAGTAAAGAAATAAAATGCAGAGGCAGGTGTTAATTTATGCTGAATTTTGTATAAATTTAAACTAGGGGAATTATCAAAACAAAAGCCAAATATAGAAGAAAATCAAATAATGATTAACGATTACAGTGAAAGTTTCAATTTAATAAACACAGAGGACTGTAGTTATAACTATGACTTCCAGCTTTAAGAGGTAGAGATAAAAATGACTTCATATTGATTAGTATAAGTTTATAAAATTGCAAATCAAAGGGTTCAATATCTATAATTCTAAAATATAGGTGAATATCAGATGTTGGACTATGAGACAATCATGTAATTCTTTGCTTCTGTTTTAATAAGATAAAAGGAAAGCAATTGTCTGTGATGACAACATTTAGGATAATGGTTAACACATAAAGCATGCTTGCCATGTACCAGACACTGTCTTGGGCTGTTCACATACCTCATGTCCTTTGCTCCTTATAACAGCCTCTGAGTTATTGTCACCTTCATTGGAATACAATGACAGGTAGGTAATGTAAGTTATTCAAGGCCCATTCCTTGAGTCACTGTACTCCCCTGTGTTGTACTCCTAATATGTGCATAGGGTTTCCAGTTTTTATTATTTTTGTTTTGTACATTTGGTGGAAAGTTGCCATGTATTAATGGCAAATTATTGTGTCTGGTGACTAATTTGGACTTAAGAGCTTTTTCTAGATATTGGTATATGTCACTTGTTTACATTTCAGGTACTGGTTTCTTCACTGGGTAGCCCTGGGCAAAGAGAAAAGTACACGTGATATATTCCCCCAAGAATTTCTGTTAGACTTTAAACAAATTATGCTTTTTAAAATGTTATTTTAAAGGACATGGAAATTATACTTTTAAAAAGATATTATAAGGGTGGTTGGGATTTTTAATCAAATTAGGAAGTTCTACTTTCATACACGTGTATGTATATATGTATGTATGTATATATGTGCATGAATCTAATATATAGATATTAGAAGTTTAGTTCTATAAGCCAGCCTTGCCTTCTGTACCACATTTGATACTTTGCACTCATGATGACTATTGGTGAAAAATTGGGGCAAGGAACAACAAACATACAAGAGGAGTTACAGACGAGATTGGGCATGTTCAGGGTGGTATGGCCGTAGACAAGAGGAGTTACAGACTTTTATTTTCTGCCTCATTGTAAGACAGTTCACTTCCCTGGAAACTTCATTTAAAAGGTACTTGCATGTTCTCACGGGAACAGTATTCTAATTAGTTGGAGATTGGAGCGTGACCAAGGACTTCTGTTGGAAAATTTCCTGATTTCTTTCGTGTTTATTCTGTCCCGGGAACTGTGCTAGCCATTGAGCTATAGAGGCGAGTAACACGTGGTCTCTCACTTCTCTTGGGACTTCCGGTGTAGGAGCGAAAGAGAGACATATTTAATATTTAAAACTTCTCTACTTTTGCAGAAGTCTTGTGTTGGAAAATGTGTTGGTGGGTTTCTAAAACATTAGTGGTAGCGTGAGTTGCCTGGTTTGCTTAATAAAGTGCAATCCCTGATCCTAACCCAGAAATACCTGTTTATTAAATCTGTGGTGGGGCCCAGGAACCCTTTGTTTAAAAAATTCTCTGGATGATGTTGATGGAGGTGATCCACAGACAGTACTGGGAAACTGTGTGTTCTTTGAAGCATAGGGATTTAGGAAGATTGCATAAATTAGTTCATTCTGAAAGGAGGATATTGGCTTCTTTAGACAGTGTTGTATGTATGCAGTGGGCAGGGAGAGAGCCAGTGAGTGTGAGCCCACATGTACACCAGTGAGCCATGGAGTATTCTGGGGGTAATGGTAGAGTTGGGGGTGAGGCACAGTACTTTGTAGATATGACTGGCAGTATTTTGTAATAGAGAAGGCATGACACACACCTCTAAAATTTAAAAATAAGCAAGTTCTATTGTAAGTCACAAGTATTCAACCTAAATGTACCACGGATTTTGATTACTAAGGACACCAAAAGGACCAATATTGGGCACTTAAAGGACGAAAACTTGATGGTAGCATAAATTTCTCCTAAAATTCATGTACCAGCTAATTTTCTTACAGACTACTATCACAGGGACTTTACGTGTCTGCTTTGAATAGCCTATTTTTAAAGAGGCTTTTAAAGAAAATTTAAATTACTAACTTTTTTTTTGTCTTGATAACTTTCCCTGACACAAATGAGACTTTCAGAATCCCCTAGTTGATATGAATATAGAAAGTACGAGGTACCAAAGAGGTAAAGAACTTGTAGAAAGCAGTGAGACGTGAGATTTAAGTCTCAATGCGCAGTGTAAGTTGTGTGCATTGGTGAGAAATAATCAGGTAAAATCAAGGGTTAATTACATATTAATTAAGCAATTAGTATTACAAATCTTCGATTTGTTCAGTTAGTTGCTACATTATATCTGTGAATCATAATACTTGGACCTTCTTACCAGGTGAATTTGGTAATGATTACTAGATAAGTGCTTTTATGGAATGTTTCTTGTCACTGATGTTTCTTTTGGTTATTTTAAAATCATGACTTCAACCATTAGTTATGAAGGTACCATATGATACCTTAATTTTAAACTACCAAAAGCACATCTTTGCTTGATTTAATAATAATATGAAATGACAGATTTTTTAGATCATATGTTCTATATATTTTAAAGCAAGAAAACTTCTCTTTTTAAAATGGTGATTTCTATTTTAATAGGTATTATGTTCTATTGTATTACGGTTCTGCAGCACAATTAAAGTTCCTTTTATGTTATTATTTTTTAAGGGTCTGAAAAGCCCTCCGGAGAGCCTCAGTGATCTTGGTGCCATCGAGAGTCTCCGAGTCCCTGGAAAGGTATTGATCTACATGTGTGAGCGTGGCTTTTCACTTCCTTAAGAAAATATTATTGTCTTTGGATAATATTATAATGGATTCACAGAAGCTTTTTGTTCCCACAGGCAGATGGTTGTTATGATAAGTGAGGTAAATTTTTACAGTAATGTAGGCTTGGGGCTTGTTTTTTCTTTCATTACTCATTGGGATGCAGTATAATTCATGACAGTTAAGCAGAAAATGTGAAATTGATAAATTTAGAGTTTATTATTGTATCACATTCTTAACCTGAAAGCAATTATATGTATGAAACTTATTGATTTATCTGCTGTGATTTGGAGAAATCAAATGAAATAATATACTTTTATGCTGTAACACTGTGAGCCAAAAATATAGTTAATTATGTTTTTGTGATGGAGCAGAGAGTTATGAATAAGTAGCTGCAGCATAACTTATGCTAAATTGTGGCTATCTTTGAATTTAATCCCCTCATAGTCATGTGAACTCAGTTTACAAATTTAATAGTTGTTATTTGAAAGCTAGCTGGCTTCCTGTCAGGAGAATTATTAACCATTGTTAAATAAACAAATCCCTGCTGGTTGTCACTGTGGTTCCTTGCCACTGGAGCTGCCTCTGTGAATAGCAGCCCCAACACAGATCAAAGCCTGTTCTTCTGAAAGTCTGCTCTTGTGTTTTTTAATCTGAGGATCATATTTGAAACTACTGTTTGTTTTCTGTGGCTGGCATCTTAATACATAGGGCTTCTTTCTCTTGTTCAGCATTCATGCGGCCTCTCATTATACTCAGTGTCAGCTGCTTAGGAGGATAATTCCTCACCTCTCTGAGATGCCTTACCCCATAAAGTGAATTTTATATTTACTGCTTTAGCTTAGCCTTTATTTTAGGTCAGACCCAACCCTTTTGCATGAAATGGCTCAGACAAAAAAACCTGTATGGCTCAGACAAAGACCTATTTAAGAGGCATTTTGAATAGTTTTATATAATGTCATAAAAGATTATTGAATGTGATAGAATTGGGAACTTAGGGATAACTGTAAATCAGAATTGACAAATAATTCTCTTTATTTCTTTGACATAAGAAATAAAGATTATCAGGCATTGTGAACATGCCTTGAATTAGATTGCCTTAGAAGTTTCAGAACCAATGTAAAATTGATGAATGAACCTCTTTTAAAAAGTATGCGAACGTATTGTATAAGAATTTTCTTTTGTCTTTAAACCATGAGCCATGATGTTTTTCCAGTAGTGATAAGATGTGAATTTATGATGATTTCATTAACATCGTCACCTTACTGAGTCCCCACTGAGTTCCATCAGTGACCAGTGGTGTGTACTTTTCAGATGACTGGCTCTGGGTGGAAATCACAAGTCTGGGATCACAAGGTCAGCAAATGTAAATGTGAGGTGAAGGTTAGGCCTGCACCTTATCTAAGATATTTACAATTTAGTGTTAAGTTATGCTTTAGCTGCTTATTCAGTGAGTTGACACATATTAAGAAGCTAAGTTAGTTAAACTGTAAAAGTTAAGTAAAATTAGTATCAATGCTCTGAGCTTAAATTTAGCCTCACACTAAGAAAGCCTTATAAGCGTCTTGTGCCTGTTTGTTCCCCTCTGAAACATCGCAAGTGCTGCAGGGTGAGCCGAACTGCTGCCTTCTACTCTGGGTGGTTTTGAGAACGTCAGAGTTGCTGGGTGCAGAGTGGCAAAGCTCCAGACTAAGTTTGATACGACTGTAGTTTGCAGTCAGTCTTGAAATTAAAAGTTAAGTGAGAACTCATACTCAGAAATTTCCTACACAGCATAGTATGGGGAGGGGCAAAGTTTTCCTTTTCCCTCTTGGTTCTTCTGACTCGTCAAATCATCAAATTGACATGAGACAGATTAATGGGAGAAAACAGCTAAATTTATTACATGTGTACATATGAGGTTCTGTAAGAATATGGGACTGGAGGACAAATTGAGCAGTTGAGGCTTGTATACCATCTTGAGCTAAGGAGAAAGGGGAGTGGTGGTTTGAAACTTGAAAGGGCAGTAAGGCAGTTCCTCTGCATGTGGAAAAGCAAATGTTTGGTAAATAAGTGTTTGGGGAGTTCCCTGATGGTGTAGTGGCTTAAGGCTTCGGCGCTGACACTGTCAGTGCTGCGGCCTGGGTTCGATTCCCAATCAGGGAACTACCCACATACCAAAAAGCAAAAAAAAAAAAAAAAAAAAAAAAAAGTGTTTGGCCATTTTTAACAATGGGACACAGAGAGGATTTTGATCAAATGGGCCTTTCTAAGTTCTTCCTTGTCTATCACATACTAATTTATGTTAAACTAAGTCATATATAATGATAGCTCCCTTCTTTAAGCAGGTCCTGTATCTTTATTCTTTTAGGCATTTAGGGGGAAGATAAAAGTTTCTGAGTCTTTCATTTCTTAAAAATAATCAGCTTAAAACAATCAGTATTACAAAGATGCATATTTTAGGGTGAAAGATTCTGCTCCCCCTCCATATCTTGGTATAACTTGAATGCTAAGTATTTTTCACAATTTAAATGTTACCTTATAGTTAGGTCATATATATATATGTTTTTATTTTTAAACTTTTTTAAAAATTGGATTTCCTGGACTTGTTCATCTTATAACTGGAAGTTTGTACTCTAGATCAACATTTCCTCATTTACCCCAGCCACCATTCTGGTCTTTGTTTTTATGAGTATTGCTTTTTTAGATTCCACATATAAGTGATATCATACAATATTTGTCTTTCTCTATCTGACTTATTTTACTTAGCATAATGCCCTCAAGATCCACCCATGTTGTTGCAAATGGCAGGATTTCCTTCTGTCTCGTGGCTGAATAATATTCTTGTGTGAGTGTGTGTGTGTGAGTGTGTATATAAAACTTTTTTTATCTATTCATCAATTGACTGACACTGAAAATGGAGTGCAGGTAATCTCTTCAGCATCCTGTTTTTATTTCCTTTGGATATGTACCTAGAAATGGTATTGCTGGGCTGTATAGTATTCTATTTTTAATTTTTTGAGGAACCTCCATGCTGTTTCCATAGTGGCTGTACTACCTACCAATCAGTAGTGCTCAGTGGTTCCCTTTTCCCTACACCTTGGCCCCACTTATTATTGCTCGTCTTTTTTAAAATAGCCATTCTAGCAGGTGTAAGGTGTAAGACTGGAAGGCAGCCTTAATCTTGACAGTGTGCTGATTTTTGTGACTTTTTTTGGCATTTTTTTTCTGTTTAACATATTTTCTGTTCCCAGTTTATATTACCTTTTTTTATTAAAAGAAAAGGTTATTTTAAAATAATGATTTCAAATTAATATTTTATATTTTGTTGCAGTGCTTTTTAATAATCTGAAAAACTTAAAGATTTTTTGAAGCCATTAAAGTTAAGGTCATCAAGCATGAGCTTCAATGTTAATTTTAAAGCAATTATATAAAAATAAATCATTTAAAATATGTATCATCACTATTCATCAGAGAAATGCAAATAAAGACCACAGAGAGATAGCACCTCACATATGTTAGAATGTTCTCTTATCAAAAAGACAAGAGGCTCCTGAGCCATTTTCTTGCTCGAGCCCGCTCCTACCTCTTTGGAGTGTACTTTCCCCTCAATAAACTATCTCTTTGTTTCACCACAAAAAAAAAAAAAAAAAAAAAAAAAAAAAAAAAAAAAGACAAGAGATAGCAAGTGTTGGCAAGAAAGTGGAGAAATGGGAACCCTTGTGTATTGTATAGGAATGTAGATTGATGCAGCCACTATAGAAAACAGTATGGAGGTTCCCCCCAAATTAAAAACAGAACTACCATTGATCCAGCAATTTTACTTCTAAATATTATTCTGAAGAAAATGAAAACATGAACTCTAAGAGGTATGTGCACACCCATGTTCATTGCAATATTTATAGTTGCCGAGATATGGAAATAACCTAAGTGTTCATTGATGAATAAATGGATAAAAATGTACACACACCTACGTACACACACACACACACACACACACACACACACATACACAGAATATTATTCAGTCATAAAAAAGAATGAAATTTTGTCATTTGCAACAATATGGATGGACCTCATGGGCATTATGCTAAGTGAAATAAGTCAGAGATGGACAACTATTTTATGATCTCACTTATATGTAGACTCTAAAATCAACAATAAACCCAAAATACCCAAGCTCATACATATAGAGTACAAATTGGTGGTTACCAGAGGTGGGGGTTGAGGGGCAAAATGGGAGATGGATGAAGGGAGTCAAAAGGTACAAACTTCTAGTTATAAAATAAGTGTCATGGGGATGTAATGCACAGCATGGCACCTATAATTAATAATACTGTATTGTATATTTGAAAGTTGCTGAGAGACTAGATCTTAAGAGTTCTCATCACAAGAAAAAACATTCTATAACTATATATGGTGATTGATGTTAACTGAACTTACTGTGGTGATCATTTTACAATACATACAAATATCAAGTCATTATGTTATACACCTCAGGCTAATATAATATAATCAATTATACAACAATAAAAAAAATAGAACAATGTCTTAGCTTGGGTTCTTCTGAAACTTTAGTGCAAGAAGTAGAAAACAAACAAGCAAAACCAGTTTATGCTTTTTAAGTAGTCAATAGAAATACTTGTATAGAGAAACCTTTAAAAATTAACTTCATTTAATAGCTCTACCTCACTCAAATATAGGTGGACCCATTTATATTTCCTTTTCCTGTTATAATGTCTTTCTAAGTTTTAACACGGGATTTAGATTTCAGTGGGGTTTTTAAGAAAGTATTGTTTGGCTTGGGTTGTGTTATGTTAAAAGGTTCTCATATAAAGGGTAGATAGGAGGAAGATACTATGGTAAATCATATGAAATGGCTGTTTAGGTTAAAAATGGTCTAACATTGAACCAAATTTTATATGGTTCAATTCAATAGACAAAGGAGGGTAGAAGGAAAACTGAAGGGCATTAGGTGTGCTTGATAGTCCAGAAAGTAGTGTTGATTTGGTATTTTTTGAGAACTATGTAAATTCTGAGTGGGAAGAAGCATTAAAAGTCATCGGTATAATTTCTGCATTTTATAGACAAGATAACACTGTATCCCATTTTGAGAGGAGATGTGAGTCACATAATCCATATGCTGAAAATTTGGAATTTTGGTGGAGAAAATGATAAAGTGAAAAAAAAGGGGGTATTCTTTATAGAACTTGCTATAGGAAAGGAATCTTTGTGACAGATTTCAAAATCTTAGTTTATATAGTTCAGAGCCAAGAGCCAAGGTCAGTGGTGCCCAAATTTGCTGCACATTAGAATTACCAATACCCAGGCCAGACCCCATTCTAATTAAATCACAGCATATGGGGTGGAGCCAGGTGTCACTGGTGTTTAAAGATCCCTAGGTTATTCAAATATGGAGCCAAGTTTGGGAACCACTGGCCAAGATGAGAATATGATAACAAGAATGGAGAAAGGGGAAATACAGAAAGTATTTTTAAAAAAGTTGAAAATTTTACTGACAGTTTTTTTTTGGGGGGGGGCGGGAAGTAGAATGAAAAGTTAGTGATGACCTAAAATTTCATGTCTGACAAATAGATTCTGTTTTATTTCAGACTAATAGGTTTTCCATGCAGGGGCATGGGTATAAGAAATTAATTTATGTAGTATTTACAGACTAAATTTGTTAATAATTTAAAGAAATTTATACTTTCTTGAATTACATAAAAGGTTTTTACTTAATTTACAAGAATTATGAAAAAATTTATTATAGTATGTAATAATTGCAATAGCCATATGGTTAGTAGTTACAGAACTTACTAGGACTGTGTTAGAGAGTATTCATTAAATCCTAATTAAAAAATAAAAATACCAGTATTCAGAACCTTTTAAATCTACATCTAGATTTAAATAAACATTTTCCATAGTGGTTACATAATATATATGGTTACCTATCCTGAAAAAGTACTAATATTAATATTGTTTTATTTTTACTGAAATACTGCCTCCTGATATTATTCTTTAAAGATAAGGTTTCTATTTAAAGCATTGATTTCACTAACTTATAAATACAAATAGGACTTGTCAGTGTTTACCATATACGATTGGTTTAGCTATGTCTTTGATTTTTTTCATTAAAGAAAAATAAAGGGCTGGGGACAAAAGAAATATTCATTGCATTCAAAACTTGAAAATATATTTGTCTAAATATAATAAAATGTTTTTGTATGCGTAACCCATTCCACAATATTTTTTAAGCACTTGCCTACTCTTTAGCATTTCTGTTTATAACATTTTGGAAGTTTGGGCAGAATGTTTTCTAGCATTTAAAATATGTGAAAATAAAGGAATTTGATTTGACTTCTTAACATCTATGAAAAGAATCCTAAAACCACACATTAATTACAGAGCTTTATCTTCAGAATTTTACCATGATATGAATTGAATAAAATGTGCTGGAATAAGTTGAGAGCTAGGTTCTAATATTGACTTAAATGTTCACCATATTAGAGAAAAATCATTTTTATTGCTCATGACTGAGCTTCCTCATCTGTGAAAGATGTGATTAGGCTAGATGGTTTTTAAGAGTACTTTTAGTTCTAGTTTACATTTTCTGTATTGTAGTATTTGTAGGAGAGACAGAAAATATATATTCAGAAGAATGTACTGAGCAGTTCTTTAGAAGATGAGTATATTTATTGGTATCTGTATTAGACAGGATTGGTATTGAAGTTTATGACTAGGAGATTTAACTTTAGTGATTGGGAGAAAAACTTTCAGTTTAGGATTATTTAAAACAGGTGTCTTCCACAGGCGGTATCAAGAGGGACTGTAACTATGGATCTGCAAAATTAATTGCGTTTTTCTTAGACACTCTTGGCTAACAATAATTATAATAATTATAATTGTTAGCTGTATTGTTTTTAACCATTAATGCAATTATGCTTTTCTTGGCTTCAGATGCTTTGACATAGTTAATTCTTTTTTTCATAGCAAATTGTAAAATCAGGTGGTGCATTTGGCAAACATTTATTGAGCTGTAGTTACTGTTTTGAAGATGCAGAAAGGTATAACACTGTTCCTACCTCAACCCTATGTGAGAGCAACAGATAACAGTAGATAATTGCAGAGTAGTACAAGTACAGTAGAGGTCTGTACTAAAGTATGCATGGTGGGAACACAGGAGAGCATTACGAGTAGGCAGAAGTGAATTCAGGGTCTTCTAAAATTGGCGATTAATTTGTTTTAGAAGGACACCTAGTGTACAGGTAGATTTTTGAATGGAAATATGGGACACGAGGATACTGATTAAAAAAAATAAGAACATGAGGTCTAGGAAAGGAAGAAGGATTAAATTTGAGGGACATTTTAAAAGGAGAATTTTAGGACTGAGGATTTTATTGGATGCTGAAGGTGAAGGAATTGGGAAGACTGGTTTTCAGACACTGGGATCAATGGTGCTGTGATGTTTTCTCTTAGAATTAAATGGTATTTTCTTTTTTAGAGAGGAGACATTTGAATCCTAAAGGGAAAACAAAAGTAAGACTTAGTAAATTTATTTCTTTGTACTTCAGTTTGTGATGTGTGTTTTCTACAAAATTAACTTGCAAATGGACAGGCATGTGCCAAACAACATGATGTTGTTCACTGTAGTTGACACATTTTTAAAGATAAGCTTTAAAAAAAAATCTGATATCTCTAAAGCTAATTATCTTTAATGTTTTTCTTTTCATAGAAACAAATTTAGGAAAATACTTGTTAAAATATAATTATCGAATGAGAGAAGTAAATAAAAATATTTGGCAGAGTATCAAATGTGAAAGTTTTGCTTTCTAAATTTGTGTTTTTAGTACCTGTTAATAGCTCAGTAGTATAATTGTATGAATAAAAGCAGTTTTTATAATCTTTTTCTTTAAAAACAAATTTGTGTGTATTTGGAATGCTATTACTGTACAGAAAATGATTAAAATGCATTATTTTTAATCACTTAAGTGCATTACAAAGCTGGGTTAAAATAATGCTGTTTTCATAACCTTTTATAAAAATCTGTAAATCATTTTAAAATCAGTTTTAAAAATTGTGACTTCACCAATATTCCACTAGATGGCACTGAAAGCCTGCAAAAAAACTGGGTAGGCTTTAAAACCTATGTTTTATTTAAAACACACAAACACAAAATGATGAACCAGCTGCTTTGATGGATTATTATTGTCGTGCTAGTGGGATTTTAAGAAAATACGCCATTTCCCGCATAATCAGACATCTGGCAATTTATTACAAACTCATATGGTATATGTATTGTTTTAGGGTACCTGTGATCATGGATCCTATTTCAGTTGGAAGCAGAAAACCTATTATTGTTCAGTGATTTATAATTTTTATAATGTTGATTGAATATTGAAAACTTCATGTTTTTGTTCTTTTAGCTCTGTATAAATTTTGGTAGCTAAACTGTTTTTGCTCTCAATTAGGGCTCTAATGTGGTGCTAATTTTGATAAGACTATGATTTCCATTTTTAGAATTTATTATAACAGAATAGCTTTTTGTGTGTGTGGACTGATGAAGAAATGCAAACAGTGAAAAAAAAAAAGCTTTGATAAGATGTATCTTGGTAAACCCAGATTCATTCTAGGCAAGTATTAATTCCCACTCCCTCCAATGTGAACTATGGTCTAGTAAGCTAAGCACAGAAATGGAAGTTGGTTAGCATTTCATATTTGATCCATAAATTTGAGTGGGGTTTTGAAACCTGACCCATGAAATGAAGATTTTCGTTTTCATATTTTTGTTTGAATAAAAACCTACTATTGAAGATTATAAGTTTCTAAGCTGTTCTGCCAGTTTAAAAACTAGTTTAAATTATTTTTAAAAATTAAAAAAGTATTGTGTTTAATAATGGTAAGAAGAACTGTTAAGTTGTCGTAACTAAATTGAAAGTCCTGAACTTGGTTGGTATTTTTTAACAGTGTGGTTTTTTGTGTAGTTTCAAAGTAGTGGTTAAATACGAAATTTGTAGTTTCTTTTTCCCCTTTCCTAAACTTGAATATATTCCCTTAAGAAATGAGGTCTAAGTTGGAAATTGCTTTGTAAAGTTGTAGCCTAGTTTCCTTAGAAACCATGAATGTAGTGGAAATGTTTTATAACACCTTACACTTGAGGGCTCCAGTTGTTTTATAGACTTGAATCCTCAGCTCTCGTAAAACCTTTTGTTGTTATGTTGAGAGGAAAAATAGCTTGGCTAAAATCAAAGATGTTGACCTAAATTTCTGATTGTTTTTTCATTTTTTATAAAGTTACATTTGTGATGTGCATTTTTATATGTACGTTCATATAGTTTTATCTCAGAGGTGATCAAACTAGAAAAATAGGCTAGGTAGTATTATAGGCAACCTTATAGTGTATTGTCACTGCTGGAAAAGACTGTCTCTAAAATATTCAATAACTTATTTATTGTCTACCACTTGACAAAAATAATCCTGCTTGTTTATTATGTTAAGAAAATAATGAATATTTATGCTTCTTTGATAAAGTATCTGATACAGTGATATGTTAAAGATTTTATATTTAGTAAAGGAAAAATATGATTCTAGCATATACAAAAACATACTAGATTTTTAAAAATCTTAATTGTTGCATTTTATTGCCTCTTGGGGTACATGCATACTTTCCCCTCCCTGACATTTTTCTACCCTGAAGGAAGCCACCCTCTACTGCTTAACTTGTTGAATGCTCTCCCACCATAATGTTTTTACTTATGCTTTGCTTTATATTTGTAACTTTGTTCCCCCAATTTCTCAAATTTGAAAATTTACCTTTCTCATGTTCTCCAAATGCCACTTTATGTATCAGATGAGAACTCTTATTTGTTGATGCCCTTTGTTTTGTCTGCATCTTCCTTACGTTCTGCCTTGCATTATTACTGTTTATTTATCTGAGCTCTCCTATTACTTTAGCAACTATTTGAGGGAAAAACTATGTTTTACTCATCTTTGTTTCTGTATGACCTAGTGTGGAGAATTTTTTCATTCTGGAAATTTAAAACAAATATTAAATTGAAATATATGATTTGACTGGGAAAGACTGGGTAGGCAGGTTATTTTCTAGTAATAGTATGAGAGAGATTTGATTTGTACTTTTTTGCCAAAAGAACTTTTGTTTTTAGTCCCTTTACAGTTTAGTTTACTGTAATTGTGGTTTTTCCTCTTTAATTCTGGGCTGATATTGATGTACTTTTTCTTTATTTTAGGTGTAGTTGATTACCACTGGCAGGCAGTTTGCTGCCAGTGGTAATCGACTACACGTAAAATACACCTGATGGTCTGTACGTGACTTACTTTTGGATTTTCAAGTTTTACAGAGTATTTATACCACTATTAATGATATAGTAATAGGTAATTTTTAGTGACTATGTGACATAAAATTTAGTATAAAAATAAAATCCTTGAAAATTCTTAGTAATAATACAGTAGCAGTCTGTAAGACGGAAATATTTTATTTCCAACTTAGCTTAAGTATCTAATACTATTATAATGTTAAAAAGTCACATATTTTAATATAGTAGGAGGAGTTTTATTTGTTATTCTGTGCCCCTGATTTTGCCTTCTAAAAATTTTTGTAGGAAATCTTTTGTTTATTTTGTGTAGAATTTTGCCTCATACATGTGTATGGCTTGCAAATTTGTTCTGTTTTAAGGTAAAGAATTATTCATTTTTGTACATCTCCAGTCCTAGGTAACCAGTTTATATAATGGCAGAATTATAAAGTAATTGTATTAAGAATATGCAATCTAGATGTCTCTGTTTGTCTAATTTACATGATAAAATATCCCTAAAATCATCTTTAATATTTATTCTTTTATCTAGGTAGAAGAAATAAACCTTTTAATAAGAGTTTGTGGAAAAATTTCACTGTCAAAACAAGAACTTATTGTTTTTTCCTTTTTGTTCTTACATTTTTTTAAAAAAAATATAGCTTATTGTATAATTAATTTTAGTTTGATCAGTGATTATATACAATGTGCCTTGGCACAACAGAACATAATAATGGAGAATAAGAAAAAATCTCAGTTCTCAAGAAATGTGTAATCTGATTGAGCAGGTAGCACTAACAGCAATGAAACATTTAGGAATGATTAGGACTAACAGTTTTATAGCCCTGAGTGCTGTGGGATTAAAAGGTGATAGGGATTCTAAGCAGAATGAAGTTTGAATGATTCAGATTTATGTTTTCACACAGGAGCTGCTAAGTTTTTTGAAAGGATAGGTTATTTTATAGGAATATAGTGTTGGGTATTTGGTTTTGATCGATTCCTACTTTGTGTGCTGTGTTTCTTTTTCTGCCTTTGTTGAGTTTATCCCTCTCCTTATTCTAGTTTACTTAGAGTGTCAAGTGTTATATATATGTCAGTTCTTTGAAATTACCTGGATTTGTCTGTTCTCTGTGTATAATTGCTTAGGTCTCTAGGAAAGAATGGCATTTGACCTTTTATATACATACACAGATTGTACTCTTTTTACAGATGCATCACATTTGTGAAATGTACACTTGCGCGATGTTTATAAATGAAATCATGTTTTCCCTTTGACATTCTTGTAACTTTGGATATTTGTTTCACTGTCACTTTGAGTGTGCATGTGAATGCATGCGTGTGTGTGTGTGTGTGTGTGTGTGTGTGTGTCCTTTCTGGGTGAGAATAGGCATGGCGAGAGACCAAGTAAGTTGCCTACGGTTAGTAGCAGAGTTGCAACAAAAACCGAAGTACCTTTACCTTTAGATTAACCATTTATATATTTTAAGATGAAAGGGCTCATTCATTGCAGTCTATTTGAATTTTTGGCTTAGCTCCATACCTGATGTTTTTCAATCTTAACAGTTTTTATAATCTTTAGGTTTTTTTGACTGGTGCTGTGCATTTATTGCTACTGGCTGTGGAATTCCTAGGGAGGCAAAATTGCGGTATTCTCCTTTGGGCTTTATTTCCTCCCTTAGCTTACAGCATTTGAAGCTGGTATTTCAAATGTCTGTGGGCTTTTAGGGAAAGAGATTGCCAGGCATTTCTGATCTCTTTCTTGTTCATGTCTCACTGTCATTTAACATTTCCTTTGGATGTGGGAAGGGAATTGTCTGGTGATAAGCTAGTTGGGAACCCTCCTGCTTACTGTGGGTTTAACCCAACTCTGTTCCTCAGTGCCATTGTCCAGGGTGCTACCCACGTTAGTGTGTTATAGACAAATGCTCACAGGAATATAGCTCCTGCTGATAGGATGATTATTTCTTACTGTACTCATAGCATCTAAGTGCATGCTAAATTGGTGATGGCTGTGTCTTTGACTTTTTTTTATTTGTGTATTTTATAAATTGAGTTGTGGTACTGAAGAGGCATTTTGTATTTCATGTACTTTTAATTATGCAGTTCTGATTTTTTTAATTGTTAAATTTATTGGGGTGACACTGGTTAATAAAATCACATGGGTTCCAGATGTACGGTTCTACAGTACATCAGTTTTTATTTTTTTTATTTTTTGCTTTTTTTTTGGTATGTGGGTAGCTCCCTGACTGGGAATTGAACCCAGGCCGCAGCACTGACAGTGCCAGCGCCAAAGCCTTAAGCCACTACACCATCAGGGAACTCCCAGTTTTGATTTTTATATGGCTTTATCTTCTCTTTTAAATTCACTGGAATTTTAAATTTAAACTGTTAAATATGCTCTTGAGTTTCTTATTGCTTTAATATTTTAGTTTGAATCTACTAAGAGGAGATAATGTTATAGTTAATAGTTTTACAAATTTAAAATATAAATTAAAATCTAGAAGATATAGGCTCTCAGGCTTTTTTAAATATGAAGCTTTCTTTATAAATGAAAAATAGGCCCTGCAATAAAATTGGCTAGTGTGCCCCTGGAAAATAATGTCCTCTAGTTGACTGTATAATTTTTGTGTATTTAATTAGTGATGATTCGTTAAGAATTTTTGTTAAGTATTCTTTTAATGACTGCAGAGTCATTTGAAATACCAGTTTCTTTTTGTAAACTTAAATGTATTTGAGATGAATTTAAATATAAAATCAAATGACTGAATTATTATATGTCTGTAATAATATCTTGATTAATTAGTGTGGTTATCTGGACTACTGAAATTTCTCAGTTAACTGAAATTTTATCTAATTATGCAGGGAAATTGCATAGGATAAGATGCTGACATTAGGGGTAGGGATTTGTTTGTCAGGCTCTTTTTATTTGTATAAATTTATAAAATCCTCATTTCGTATTAGTAGACATAGACATTTTATCAAATGCAGAACTTTAGGTTCATAATCAGATCATTAATTATAGTATTAGTGTCCTTGAAGGAAATCTCATAGACTTACACAGCTAAAACTCATGAACCTTTTCTGGAGCCGTTGTTTCTTAGGTGAGCAGTGAGATTTTCAGCAGAAGGAAGAATATCTGCTGCTCAGGGTAATGCTGATTGTGACCCAAAAGTCATGGAGATGTTTTCCTTGTTTATCTGTGGTGAGACAGATTTTAGCATGATGTTAAATGATGCAAACATGTATCTAATGTGACAGATACTAGGTGATTACTTTTTTGTTGTTGTTCCTGTTCTTAAACATCTAAGTTCTTTAAACTAGTAGTTGGCACACAAGGAGTTGAAAATAAAATCTTAATCTCCAAACTGACTAGTCTTTTTCCATAATAGATGAGTAGTTTTTACTGTTTGGCTATTTCCTAATTTTCCATGAACTTTCCTGTTTTCTGTAAGTTTGTCTTCTTGGTCAGAATGGTTCCCAGGAGATTTATTAGGTTTATTTATTTTATTTAGATGAGTATTTATTTCCATGTAGATAGAATTATAACAGCTGCAAGTACTGTAAATGTGATTTTCTTTTTCCTTAAAGGAGGAATTCCGAGAACTTCGAGAACAGCCTAGTGACCCTCAAGCTGAACAAGAGCTAATTAATAGTATTGAACAAGTGTATTTTTCTACGGACTCATTTGATATTGTTAAATATGAGCTGGAGGTAAGAAAAATTCATTAAAACTTACCTGAAGAGTATTTTTTTAGTGATTGAGTTTGTGAGTGAGATTTGAAGGCTTTTTAGGGACGTTACCTATTTTCTAATACCAGGACGGGTCTGCAATGACCATATTGTGATTACACGAACTGTCAGCATTGTTTAAAGGTGACATTATTTTAAAAATGTGACAGTTAAGTACAGCTGTGGAATATTGGTCCAGGGAACATTTCTGTATTTTTTGTTTTTAGCTGTTAGCATATTATATGTTAGTATGCTACCTGTATCTTATTTTATATTGACTAAATATGTTCAGAAGAGCTCTCTTTTAATTATAAATATATATTTATATAATTAGTTACATCATGTTTAGTCATGATAAATACCCCTATTCCATAATGCTTGTAACACTGGCGTTTTAAATTCATAGGAACTTCAGAAAAAATCAGAATGGTTAAATTTAGTTTTAGACAAGACCAAATACAGTATGCATAAACATGCTTTGTATGCAATGAATACAAAATCATTCCCCAAGTCATTCCAAAGGTCCATCAATCAGTTGATTAAGATTTGGAGTTTAACTTGGAGTTTCACATCTATACAATATTACACATTTTTCTTAGTTCCCATACTGTCTTCTGAAAGCCAACGTGTAATCTAGAATGTACTTCAGCAACTGTCACTATTACAAGATAGTGCTTAGTTACCATTCATAGTGTTTTAGAGGGACATTATGTTTTGAGTTCTGTCATAGACAAGTAGGGATATCCCTGTGGCTAGTAGAGTGGAGGGTTAGGGTTCAGGAGTTTTCTTATATTCTCCTGTCACACAGGTCATGAGAGCAGTGTCTCCCAGCCCAGGGACCAGGATCCCAATGGTCATAGGGTTTTCTGGAGATCATAGGCAGCAGCAGTGGAGATATGGATGAGGGGTGGAACTTGAGCACTAGAGGGGTGGGTATCAAAGATGTGTAGACTTTTGTGTCTGGAGTCTAGTGGGAAAGTAGGGAGGACAGGAGAAATGGATGGGAATAGGATGTGATACTGTTTTGTATGCAGATTACAGTTCCTAAGTCAGAGGTGTGCAGGTAAATGAAACCAAATTTAAAAATTTATTTTTTACTTTTCTTATATGGATTTGGTTTTTAGAAGCTCCCTCCTGTTCTCAATTTGCAAGAATTAGAGGAGTACAGAGACAAGTTGAAGCAACAGCAAGCTGCAGTAAGTAAAAACACATTTTTTCCTGACAAAACTATAAATGAAACAGCAAATAGGTGTGATGCTTGCAGATTTTATGGTTTAACTAATATGTTAACATATGAAACAAATCTTAATATGACTGACAAATGGTACATTTATATTAAAATTTAATGCCTGTTCAGTTTCGCTCACATTTATTACCTTGATAGATTTGCTGCTAGAATTGGTAGTTCTTTTCTCTGGTATTATAAATATGATCAAATAATTTTGAACCTTTTTTTCTAGATTACTAAGTATCTTTAGGCTTCTTGCCTTGTAAAACTGCCTATAGTTTTGAGATTGAATTTTCTTATATCAAACTAGAAGGCTACCCCATTTTCTATTTGAAATAGGCCCAAAGAGAATACAGGGCTAAGATTCAGAAAGCCTGAATTCTAGTCACTATTTAATTATGTGATGTTGGGCAAGTCACTTAGCCTTGCTAAATTTTTAGTTTTATCTGTGAAGTGTTGGGTTAGACCTGCATTTTCTCTAATACTATAGAATTCTGTGATTCCATACTTTTCTTACGTTAGCCTGAACTCATTTTATAAAATTCAGACTGTAGATTCAATTGTGGTAGTATGTGCTCATGTTAGTTTTTTAATACTAGAGGAGCAGTAGTAATACATTTATTTGAATTTAAGATGATTTTTAATAATGCATCTGACAAATAAAGGAAGATGCAACCATGTGCCACATAACAATGTTATGGTCAATACAATATACGATAATCCCATAAGATTACGATGGATTATAAACAAAAGTTTTGTTTACAATGTTGAAAGGAAAGGCTGAATTCAAGATGGTGAATTCACTGCTAGTTCTGCATGGTTTAAATAGATGAGGAGACTAAACATGCTGTCTCCTTGCCCTGTACCTGCTGGAGACTGGGGCCAGGAATTGGGTGTGAGAGGAGAGGGTCAGGGAGGAGGGGAGCCTAGGAGCTGCCTCCCCACAAACTCACTTCCTTCCCTCTGGTTTTTTCTCTTTATCTCTCTTTCCTTCCACTCCTCCCTCTCCTCTCCCTCTCCACCTCCCTCTTGCCCCTTTTTCTCTTATTCTCCACTCAGGTTTTATTTTCTGGGTTGAGTCTCCTTCCATCTCTGCTCTACCTTTCTCTCCCCATATTTTCCTTCCTTCTCTCCCTTCTGATGTCTACTCTTCCTCCCACATCTACTTCTCCAGTGCTCCTTTTGCCTCCATCAACATGTGTGCTGTACATGCACACACACACACCCTTTATCTTTTATACTGTGCTCTTACTGTACCTTTTTGTGTTTAAATACATTTGTATACACAAATACCATTGTGTTAGATTTGCCTACAGTATTCAGCACTGTAATGTGCTGTAGAGGTTCATCGACTGTGAGCATTAGGCTACACCATACAGCCTTAGTGTATAGTGGGCCATACCATCTAGGTTTGTGTAAGTGCACTCTATAATGTTTGCACGATGATAGAATGACCTAATGAAGCATAATGTATTGTTAAGCAACCCCTGACTGTATACTTTTCTTTTTTTGTATTACACTCAGATGTCTCAATGGGTGCTGGAATCTCCCTGGGAGTAGCAGCAGTGGTGTGGGGAAGGGACTTGAGCACTAGAGGGTTGTGTAGTAAAATTTTGTTGTACTTTTGGAGAATTAGTTTTTAGTGAATGGTGGCATCTTTTGACTTCCCTTGGATTAAACATGTTTAAATATATACTCCTCCACCTAGGTGCTTTATGTGGTAGTAATCTTTTGGGGTCATGTCACCTTTGGAATTTGATAAACCTGGGCTTTAGTCCTGGCCTTGCAGCCTACTAACTGTGGGACTGTGGGTGAGTAACTACTATGTTTAGGATTACTCATCTGGAAAATCAGGAAGCCTGTAACCCTTTTCTATAGATTGTCATGAGTATTAATTGAGATACTGTAGGAAAAGCACCAAGTACACAGCCTGGCACAGTGTGGACTAACAATAACTACATTGTATATTTTTTAATGAAACCCATTTTGGTAAAATTAGGTGGGGTTTTTCTGAGTTCATCTATACAGATTCATATCTGTACAAATCTATACTGATATGAGAGCTGTCTGGAAAATATACAGCCATGTAGTATGAAAAAGAGAGGCATTTATGGTTGAATTTTTTCCGGACAGCCCTCCTATATACAAATCAAAGCGGATTAAGAAAACATGAAAGGATTAATGCAATAAGTGAATCTGTGTGTAACATTTTGATCTCAGTTGGCCTGGAGAAGTGGAGCCAATTGTGTTTCTGGAGCAAACGCTCACTAAATACCTTTAGTGCACCATGCTTTGTGCTAGACGTGATACCTCATAGTGTAGTCGGGCATGGGCCCCTGTAATTGTGAAATAAAGAGCCTCATGCTCACAATGGAATTAACCAAGAAAATCTGTGATATTTTGATAGCATTCCAAAAAAAACAGGTGTTTTCAATTTTTTAGAAGGAGCGGACCAAATTCACTGTTTGTCTTCTTATGTGATACAAAAGGATCTAAAGGGAACAATGATGTTTGTTCTCTGTTTCACAGATATTGTCCCCATAATTCATTAGATTAAACACTTACTTATCTTAACAAGTTCATCTTTTAAAGCAAATTCTGTACCCTTAAAGATGATTGCACTTTTGTGCATTTTAGTTAAATCAGATAATGATACTCATTATTAATAGCCATGATGACTATTTACTGAGTTTCTATTAAGGACCAAGTACTGTGCTCTGTGCTATACCTCTTTTACTAATTTTATAGCCCAGAGGAATATGTGTGATCATAGCAATATCTGCTGTAGAAGTTATTAGGAAGACCTGTGGACTGTTCTGGCAAAAATTTTAAATGTAAAATGTAATAGGAAGCATGAGGTTTCTTCTTTTACTTCTCTTGTTTGTATGTTGTTATAGGTCTCTAAAAAAGTGGCAGATTTAATCCTTGAGAAGCAGCCTGCTTATGTAAAGGTAGGATATTTGTTATTTGCAATAGTGCAAGTTAAAAGGTGTTTGAGTGACTTATTCTTGAAACCGTTGAAATATTTTAATTTATTATTTTGTCTGTATTTCTGTAGCAATACGAGGGCCATCTAGAAAAAAAATTCCACTATAAATGCCTCTGTTTTTCATATTACATGGCTAGATACTTTCTGGACATCTCTTGCATATTGACTCTCTGTGTGTGTGTGAGTGTGTGTGTGTGTGTGTGTGTGTGTGTGTGTGTTTTCTCATTTGGGGGAATTTACCAAACTGAAGAAATAAAGGAGTTTTTATGACTGATTCTAAAGTAATCTCTTTGGTTTTCCAAACTTGAGAATGGCCAGTGAAAATTGCTTTTGTGTACTTTGTAACGCATAGATCATTAATAATGAGCGCTCAAAGGCAATATAACAGTCTGTCTTTAAAATATGATAAAATTAGAATTGTCTGGCTGAATTTGTTTTTTCATTAGAAAATCAGAGACTTCAAAATCCATTGAAGTATCTGCCAGCGTTCAAATGAAGACATTTGTGAAAGCATCTTAGCAAACAGAAATCATATTTGTCATATCCTTGATTATCTTGTGAAATGCACTTGTAAAAACACTTAAATGGGTATATTATTAGTAGTTGTTTATGCCTGTATAAAGCAAGTAGGGACTAAATTTCCTTACAAGCAATACTAACTAAATATTTTGTTATGTCATTGTGAAAATCAATAGAAGGTTGTCATTTTAAAAATTTTGTTGAAAACAATACCAGGGGTACTTTTTTGTTACTTTGTTTTCCAAGCAGGTTTTTGTTTGAAACCCACTAAAGTTTTTGTTAAGAGTACCATAGAAATAGGAAAGAAAATGAAATGCTTTAAACAATAACCTATACTTAATCTTTCCCTAGGAACTTGAAAGAGTTACCTCATTACAGACAGGTCTTCAGTTAGCTGCTGTTATCTGCACAAATGGGAGGAGGTACTGCATTTGATGGCATTTTGTTCTTTAAGCTGGAAAACATTTCCAGAAAAACTATGAAACAACCACTGATTATTGATTTTTTATTATGATCATGGTTGGTAGCATATCATTCATTAAGTGAACATATATTATCTTCTAAAAACTGCACTAAGAAGGTATGTAGGAAATGTCTGTAAACCTAGTTATGGCTTAAAAATATTATTGTTTTGTGTTGCTTAGGATAGTGCTTCTCAAACTATCTATAGTGAAAGACCAGTTTTTGTTTTTGTTTTTTTAATTTTCAACTTGTTTTTACTGTCATTTCTGGAAAACGTAATATAATAAAATCAAAATACTAGGGAAATGGGAAAAAACCCAAAACAAACCAAAGACCTAAAACATACAGTCCCAATATTTTTATTATTAATTCATTAAACATAAAATTATTGTCAATTCTTGTCCTAAGTGTTTTTAAATGCTTATTCTCAATTTTTGTACTTTTCTTGTGATGGACCAATTATAGTTTGAGGATTGGCAACAGTCCACCCACCATACTTTGAACAATGCTGGTTTAGAATGAGTTGTTGAATAAATTTGACAAATAAATTTGTGCTGATAGTTGCAATCTCTGATTTTAAAAGTAATACAGGATACTACCTCATTAGTTGCCTAATTTTTCTGTGTGGATAGTATTTTTATTATAGTAGAAAAATTTAATTATTTATTGTTCACTTTTGCAGACACTTGAATATCGCAAAGGAAGGCTTTACTCAAGCTAGTTTAGGCCTTCTTGCAAATCAAAGGAAACGTCAGTTGCTGATTGGACTTCTGAAATCTCTGAGAACTATAAAAACATTGGTATATACCGGTTACTTTAAAAAAATTGACACTTAACAATATGGTAGAAACAGATTTTACCTTTGATTTTTGTTTTTTCAGCAAAGAACAGATGTACGCCTAAGTGAAATGCTAGAGGTAAGTTAACAAGGCTTAGAAACTTGGTGATCCTGATAATTAAATAGAAAAATTATAGTGAAAAAAAGTCAGATGAGCATTTTCTCAAATTGGTATGTGGTATAAAGAGCATTTTTAGACATGTAAAGGTACTTGCTCTAGAGAATTTCTCTATGGACATAAACTTTAGAAAAATTTGAAGAAATGTTTAATTTGTAACAATGTGGGAATGCTAACTTCAGTATCTTTTGATTGTAGTTGCACCCAAATAGCAATAAAATTATTTTTATCTAATGTATGTTAGTGATTTAACATATATGTTATGTGTTATGTTTGGTATAATATCTCATATATTAATTGATTTTCTGAGTAAGCATGTATTTTGTCTTTGATGCTTTGTTAGCATTCTCGATGTACTTATGTTAGGAGGTTCATGAAAGTTTAACATTATATGTGTGTTTCCTCATTAATACTTGAGTTCTTTTGGGTAGGTACTTGGTCATCATCTCAGTATTCCCAGTGGTTTGAATTGCATTGTTGAATTACGCTACAAGCTTAAGGAAAACTTTTTTAGGGTTTTCTGTATAATCTCTATGTTACTTCTAAACGATAACCACTCAAATAGGGTTTGAAAAATCCATATGAAAAATACATTTGGCATTAAATTACTGTTCAGGTGTTAAAAAAGATCCCGAGGCTATTAATGTTTACTTTTTTCCAGATTTGTTTGTTTAAAAATAGTGATTTTTTGGTGGTAGAACTGTTGAATGTTGATTACAAATAAAATGCATACTGTTTTGGAACATTTTATATAAACATTACTGAAAGAAGATATGTTAACAGTTTAAGAACACCTTCCCTGTGAAGCAGCTTATACTTCTGTATAGGCTTTATCCTTGTCATGGTCTCAGAATCCTGTTACTGTGTATTTGAGGGAACAATATTTTTTCTATGCATATATTTTAGGCCTGGACCTAGTTGCCTCTTTATATTTTATTATTTATCTGTCATTGGTATTCTAATCCTTATTTAGAAGGAATTAAAATTTTCTGGTTCTGTAACTTTTGGATAGAATGTGAACAGAGATTTGTTTTCTTCAGGGGCTTTAAGAAAAAATGTTTCCAGTCTAATGACTTCTCTTGTTATCTTAAGGAGGAAGACTATCCAGGAGCTATTCAGTTGTGCCTGGAATGTCAGAAAGCTGCCAGCACTTTTAAACATTACAGCTGCATAAGGTAAGGTAATATATTAACAAATATTTAGAAGCTGACTCTATTGCCTGTCTTTAATGTAGGAGTTGCATAACATACAATAATAATAAACATTAAAAATAAATATTAAGTCTGTTTTGTTTTAGCATTCCTGTTTATAGATGGGAGTACAATAAAATTGTAAATAATAATTCTTAATATGTGAAAGATCAGATACTTTTTAATCCTACCCTTTCTTGTCACCTCACCAAAACTTGTGTTCTTTCCAATCTGATTGATTTCATTTTTATGGAGTAGGAGAGAAGAATAAATTTATCTGTTCACATCTCCATTGTATCTCTTGGGAATTCCTCCTTCTTAACTTCTCCCAGCTTATAAATATTCATAGTGTTATTGTAGTTTGTTTTTTGGATCCAGATGGTTCAAGTATTTGGCTCATCATGCTAAGAATTTTTTTTGGAAAATTTAAGTGAGTTCTCACTTTACCTGATAGTCATATTTATAATATTTAAGTGATTGTGTACTTAATGTTGCATCTTTTGTTTAATTATTTATAAAATGTACAATGTAAAAATGACCACTGTATCTGTTGCTATTAATTCTAGTTTTATTAATGGTTTTTTGGTTTGCTTAAAATGATGGTTTTGTATTACTGGTGACTGTACCTTGGGGAGGCTCTGATCCCTACGTGTAATTTTAATCATTCCTCTGAAACTATCACAAGAAACATACAATCTAAGTACAAGAGTGTGCTTGCCAAGCAAATCCAGTTTCAAATTAAATTCATACCTATCCTAGGATGTAACCACTTAGTGTTTCCTGTATGGAAATCCCGGCAGTCAGGGCGCGTGGTGCACTGGTGTTGTAGATGTGGGTTGCTAGTATCTGAAGAATCAAAGGATTATGTTAGACTGAAACATTAACAGCTTTGAATTAAGTTCTTTCTTTTAATATACTCTCAATCATAGGTCTCTGCTGGGTATAAGAAAGGGCTAGATATTTCCTCCCTAGAGATGCTGTTTAAGTATTTATGGTATTCTTTCCTGTAGGATTATGCATATTGAAGCAGTACACTTTTTATTGGATTAGGAAATAATGTAGTTGCATAGTACCAGTGATACTTTTGGTTTTACCCATTTTGACAGTGATTAACTGTCACTGTTAACCTTGAGTATGTCATTTACACTTTTTAAATTGAGTGAATAGACTTAGCTCTAGTATGTTGAATATATTGAAAATTTTAACAAGGCCTTCCCGGTCCTGGAAAAGCATAGCACACGCTTACCTCACTATGTGGTGGTAAATCATTATAGTGAGAACAGCTTATTTATGATTGGGTGAATGTAATTAGGCAGTTATGTATTTATTGAGTGTTTATTATATGCCAGGTGCTTTGCTTTAGAATTGGCTATATAGTGATGAACCATACATAGTGTTGCTAATATAATCCCTGGTTTTCTAGAGAACATAATCTATCAAGAAGAACTTGAATTGAAGAAGGCAAAAGTGGAATGGGACCTTAGAGAGAAGGAAGTTGAACATACAATGGAAGCGTTGGGATCTGACTCTCCTTAGGGGGTCAAGACTAAGGAGGACCTGAAGGAGAGCAGGAGGAGTTAGCTAAGATGAGATATGAGGGGACTGGAGCATCCTTGGCTTTTGTTTCCTGCAGGGATTCTGGAACCAAACCTCCATGAATATCAAGGGATGACTGTATTTAATTTCTCATAATCATTAAAATATGCTTTTATTTTTTCTCATAATATGATCTTGGCAGTTAAATGACAATTGTACATTGTAGAACTCTTTAAATCATGGCCTAATAAACATAGCTTTTAGGTACCAATACTGTAGTACTAGGGACTGTTCTTCCTCTGCTGTCCTTGATTCCTTACTAGCACGATGGGCCTGCCATCTATTAATATTTTTCTAGGCTCAGGCAAGGGGAGCCCAGGAACCCCGCTTGGAGTAGTGTTCAAGCAGTGAGTGTTTCTGTGGGGTCACCAGGACTGCTTATTAGCTGGACCCATGTGTACACCTGAGGTCCTTGTTGCTTGATCTGCGTGGGCTAAGTTACTGATACCATGCTATTCCCACACTGCCTGCATGCCTTATCTTTTATTTTAACTTGCTTTCTTCTGCCTCCATCCCCCATGCCACACCATTTAAAAAAATAATCTAAAGTAAAATCACATGGTAAAAACACAGTAATTTTTTTTTAATTCATTTTTATTGTTAGACTTACTGGGTTGACATCTGTTAGCAAGGATTACATGGGTTTCAGGCATACAATTCTACAGTGCATTGTCAACTTGATATATAATAAGTTCACCACCTAATGTGACTTCTCTTTCCATCACCTTATATTTAGCTCCCCCCCTCCCCTTTCTCCCCTCCCTATCCTACTCGTCCCCAAATAAACATTAAACTATTGATTGAAAACACAGTATTTTAAACAAAAGGTAAAGAATTTTTTTTTTCTGACTCATCGTTCCCTTTCCTACTCTGCAGCTTATTAATTATCTTTACAGCTGATGCATTGTTTTTCTAGTAGATTTAATTTTGATTTAAAATAATATATTAAGATATCTTCTTTTTCCCGATTTGACACTGTAGAAAGTTGTTGATGCTCTGTTTACTCCCTGTAATAAAATATCAGTAATAGGTAGGAATTTCGTGTATTTCCTTTTACTTCTCTTCCTTTCTCCATTTCCCCAGGTTTTGTTAGTGGAACAGTTATTTTTACTTTGTGAAATTTATATTCTTTTTGCAACTATAATGAAATCAGTGCTTTTTTGATAGATTATTTCTAAAAAAATTAACCTAATAGCAATCATATTTACTCTATTATTATTATATAAATATTTTCTGCAGAACAAAGTAGAGTGATTGGTCTTATAAAAAAAAGAGAAGTAATACTTTTTCTCTAAATGAAAATAAAAATCCGTTAGTGTTTCTTAATTTTTGTTGAACATTTTTTACTTTTTTAAGGTCTTACTCAGCTGCTACTGTAATTTTTTTATTGTTAAATTTATTGGGGTGATATTGGTTAGTAGAAATTACGTAGGTTACAGGTGTACAATTCTAGAATACATCATCTGTGTTCTGGTCTTATGTGTTCATCACCCAGAGTCAGTTATTTTTCCATCACCATATATTTGAGACCCCATTTCTTCTCTCCAATCCTCTGCCCCCATACCCTCAGATAACCACTAGCCACTAAACTATTGAAGGTGTATGTGAGTTTTTGTTTCTTTGTTGCTTTCAGCTTTATGTTTCACAAATGAGTGAAATCATGTGGTTCTTGGCTTTTTCTGTCTGGCTTATTTCACTTCACATGATGGTCTCAAGGTTCATCCATGTTGTCATAAATGGCCCATCCACAAAACAGGGATAGTATCATCTTTTTAATAATCTTTTTTTTGGATATTGCTTTATCTTGTTTTGTTACATTTATCTCTGAGGATTTTTTTAATATTGGATATATGAGAAATAAATATTCATATTTTGAAATTATCTATAATTTAGTCCACAAACATGATTGAAAAGAAATAATTTTTTTCTTAGGAAACGGAAGGTATTACTTTGTTGTCTTCTGGCCTCCTGTTTGTAGGACACAGTCAGATGCTATTTTCATTCTCATTTCATCATAAATGGTATCTTTCCTTTAGAAATTTTTAGGATGTTTCTCTTTTTATTGGTGTTCTAAATTTCACCAGTCACCTAGAAAAGTCATTTATGTCAAACTCTTTACTCTTAAGTAATGAGACAAGAATTAAGTATTATTTAATGATTGTTTGCATGAGGTGTCATGTTAACTTGTTATGCTAAGAGCTTTTGAAATTTATTTGTTCTCTAAGAGTTTAAAATAACAGGCAGTAAACAAGCAGGACTGTGGGATAATATGCCAGTTAAGAGCACAGAGTACACAAACAAAAGATCATCAGAGATGTTCATGCTGTGAATGGCTCACTTCTTATAACCCTGTAGGAATGGGAATTATTGACATTTATAGGAGCAGCAGTAGAAGCTAGGCACTGTTAGCTAAGGCAGCATTGACTGTACAGTAATTCTAAATCAGATTTTAATAAGGTTTTCTCACAGGTTTATTTTTTAGCTTTTAAAAATTGAATCATGGTGATGGTGATAGTGATGATGGTTATAATAATATTTGAAATTGGCCTTTACTATATGTCAAGCACTGTACTAATCATTTTCCTTAACCTTTTCTTATTTAGAGTTGATAAAATATTCCTCAGAGATGTTGTTATTGTCTCTATTTTATAGATGAGGGATTGATGCTTAGTAAAATAAGTGGCAGAGCCAGGATTTAACCCTTTTGGTGCAGCTGTTGACCGAAGTCAACTAACTGTGGGGGCTGGGTGCCCCTACATGTTTTCTGCAAATTTTATTTGTTACTTGGTTGTTTTAGGTTTATTTATAGGGTGATCAGGAAGAAACTAACATAAAATGCAACTATAATTGATCCCTTGTGAAATTTCTATTTTGATCCAAATTATGCACAAAATATTCTGTGCGGGAGAGAGGAAAATTTTTTTCAGCACCAAACGGGTTAAACTTAGGTCTGTTGGTATACAGGACTTGTTGCTTTTAACCACTGCTCCAGTGTACTGTCCTCTAATGTCATAACTATTATATGCAGTGAAAGCTCATGGCTAGTAGGCCAATTTTTAATATTCTGCTTTAGTAGTTGAGTTATACACTTACTAGAATTAATTGTATTTTTTCCCTAAACTTGTTTCTGCCAGTTGTGTTTGTTACTGTATTTATGTTAAGTAAGTAAACTAATGAAATGAAACAAGCTTTTGATATTAAGTTGAACACATTGGAAAAACAAAATATATTGTTAAAACTAAATTTCCTTTTGAATTTGTTGAAAATGAGACAACTTATAAAAATTGGAGGATGTAGGGTAACTAAATGTGATTTGGCATTTGTATGTTTTGCATTTGTCTTTAAGTTCTTACTTCACCATAGAGAAAATGAAATTTGAAATCATAGACAATTTATGTGGGAGCACCTCAGAATACCCAAAATTTATTTATTAATATAAAAAAATGAATCAGAACTGATACAGTGACAATATTGAAAGGTTTAGTGTGTTTACACAGTATATATCTTCATATTTTTAAGTCGTCTTTATTTTAGCTCCGTTTTGTATTACCCATTTTTTATTTAGATTTGTTCCTAGGTATTTCGTTTTTTTGAAATGAGATTTAAAATTGATTTTTGTTGTCTGATTCCATGTTCTTTAATATATAGAAATTAATTTTACTTAAGAAATTTTACTTTTTAATCTATATTATACCTTTTGTTTAAAATGTGCTATCAATTCTTAATTCTTAAGTTTTATCTATAGATATTCTTTTGTATTTTCTACTTATACAGTCCTATTGATGCTAGTAATGACCTACTTCCTACTTCTTTTCTTTTTATCTTTCATTCCTTATTGTAGAATCAGCAGCACAACTTAACTGCTCATACTGTTGATCTGTAAACTTATTATTTATTCAGCTAGTATGTATTCATTTAGCACTTAGTTTGTCTCTTAAAGATAGACACATCTAACTCTGTTTTATTTAATAGTGAACTGAATTCAAAGCTACAAGATACTTTAGAACAAATTGAGGTAAGAGCGATTACATCATAAGTTAAATGGCTTCTTTTTAGAGGTTTTTGAGTAACAGAAATGCATGTTATGTTTTGACGTGTTAGTACCAGTGTTTCTAGGTTACCACACTTTCTTTATTGTTTTTCATTTGGAATCTGTTCATGGTCAAGTTAATATAACCTACTTGTAAACTCAATAATACTTTTGGAATTGTGGGACCTGGAAACAATAATTGAAAATATCACCATGTCCAGAAAGATCCCCAAACTTTTATTCATAGGTACGTTCTCATGTAAGTTACAGCCAAAATACTTATCATGTATTAAATATTTTTATTATCAACTGTTACTCATTTTTAGTTTAGTGAGTTAATTTATTTATTTAAGAGTAAATTATTGGCTGATGAAAACCCTCCAAAATTCCTAACCTCGTAATAATATTTCATACAAAAATGTAGAAATTGGAAAGGAAAAGATATGTCATTGTGAGCATGAAGTCTTTTTGTTCTTCTTACATTTCCTCAGAGTTCATCGCTTTCCTTGGTTATCTTGCAAAGCAGGGTATTCATGATAATAAATTTAATAAGGATTATTTGGTTTCTTCTTATATGTTACTATATTTTTGATAACAGTGTTTATAAAAGTTACAGCAGGACTTTCAAATGACCTTTTGTGCAAGTAGTTTTCTAATTATAAATGTAATCATTTACTAATTATAAGAATGACATGTTTATTTGACAAACATGAAGATAACTACCTTGAAAATTCTTTTTTTTTTTTTTACTTTTTAAAAAACTTTTTATTATAAAATTTAAAAATGCAGGTTCAGAAAATGAGAAAATTCTTTAGTAAATAATCACTTGAATATTTTAATGAGGACTTTCTTTTGAAAGCTCAGTATTTCTTCACTCTTAATATACAATATTTGTTCTACTATATAGAAAAATCTTTATTTTAAAATGAAATAATTGAAATGGCAGTCCATAAAGTATTTTCATTTAGGTATAAAAGTATATACCTTTAAGGTCAGTGCAGTTTTGTTGAGAATGACTTTTCAGTGATTACAGAAAGATTGTTTTATTATTTTTTAATAGTCCAACAATTTCAGTTCATATAATTGTAAGATTTTAGCAGGTATTTGAGGAAACAGAGTTAAGCAAAACTAAAAGTATTTCTTTGGTAACTATTATACTTATTTTGTGTCCCTTGACATTATACATGGGTTTTTAGAAACATATTAGTAACATCTCAGGAAAGTTGATTGTAGTTGGTATTAATGAAAATTTGTATATTTATTTAAAATTGTTTGATTATTAAATCTAGAGTGATAGTAAATGTGTTTAGATCAAGGTTGTCCAACCTTTTGGCTTCCCTGAGCCACATTGGAAGAAGAATTGTCTTGGGCCACACATAAAACACACTAACACTAAAGATAGCTGATGAGCTAAAAAAAGGGTTTGTGCATAATTTTTGTGATGTTTTAAGAAAGTTTACAGATTTGTGTTGGGTCGCATTCAAAGCCATCTTGTACTGCATGGGGCCCATGGGCTGCAAGTTGGACAAGTTTGGTTTAGATAGTAATTAAAAGTGAAAAATAGTCTTAATTTTTCTTTTCATTGGTTTGAAAATATAGTTTCTTAACTGCATCTTACCTCCTCTTTTAAACATATAGGAACAGTTGGATGTAGCTCTTTCTAAAATTTGCAAGAATTTTGATATTAACCATTACACTAAGGTTCAACAAGCTTATCGACTTCTTGGAAAAACACAGGTAGGTTTTGAAAGGCTGTTTATTTTTTTAAAATCTGGAATCTGTTGATCTTTATTATTGCTTACCTCTGAATATTATTAATATAGTGTCCTTAAAGTTTCATTTAACAAAGTGAACTTTTATGCTATAATAACAGTAGTAACATGGCTGTTCACATAGGCTCAGAGTGTATCTAGTGTGATTAAAACATTACAGAAGTTTGTTTTAAACTATGAAGTAGAGTGTTTGTCAGGTTTTTCCACATTTTTATGTAGGTTTTAAAACAAGTATATTATAAGATAATTCAGTGGGAGAGGATGTATAGTCTTTTTCTTCAGCTTTTGGTCCTGAATGAGAACTTCTTAATTTGGAGCTTCCTAATTATGGTTCCTAGAGGGACCAGCAAGACTCCCTCAGAGTGGAAGGTAATCTTTTGTGCATTGTGTACCTATGTTTATAAAATAGGTAAATTGCATTTATAAGATTTTTCAAGGGTTCTGGTATCCCCCAAATGTCCTCAATACTCCCATGATGCATGGTTTTACATAATTTCACTGCTCAAGAGCTTCCTTGAAGAACTTGAAATAGGGGTCATGGTTTGAAAGTTAACTATACTTTCTGTGTGTACAGGATTATACATTTGTCTATAGAACATCTAGACATGATAGATATAACTGTTTTCTTCCCTCAAGTGGTTTCCTGTGTTAGACATTTTAGACTTTACCAACTATTTAAACTCTATTTACATTTTAAAATCTGAATAAAGGTATTCGGTTATTTATTGTACTTTATTAATTTTCATGTCTTAAGCTATCCTTGGAAAAAATACAAGAAGGAAGACACTTGGTAATTTTGAAGGACATGTTAGAAGACCTTTGTAAATATGATTTTAACTTCCAATTTTCCCTGTTATAGGAATTCTTTTACTCATTATATATGTATTGGTACCTACTTTGCATGGCTCCAGTCACCTGGATATAGGGCCTCATATGTCTTACCTTCTAGTGACAGAGACAAACATTAAATAAATAAATAAATAAATGGATAAATAGATAAATAAATTATTTTTTATTATTTTAATAACATGAAATTATGCTTTCTTCCCATAGACAGCAATGGATCAACTTCATATGCACTTCACTCAAGCCATTCATAATACTGTGTTTCAAGTTGTTCTTGGCTACGTGGAACTATGTGCAGGAAACACAGATACAAAATTCCAAAAGCTGCAATATAAAGATCTCTGTACAGTATGTAGTAACTTAATTGCTGTTCATATGTCTCTCTTCATTTTTAAATTTGCATTCCATTTTTATGAGCACTTATTATTTGAAGACACTACTAACAGAGAAACAACTGTGTTTGCCAAAAGTTCATTTTCTCCTGTATTATTCTTTTTCTCCTACAGAAACTGAAAGATTCAGTCACATGAACAGTAAAGGTTGATGAGATGTTGGAAATTTGTGGGGTGCAGTTGCTTCTAAATGGATTCTGTACCCTCTCATAGCTTCTTTCACTCTTCTCTCCCAGGCTCTTAATTCTCTTCTATGATTGCACCTAAGGTGCTTCTAAGCAATCATCTTTGCTGGTTTTTCAGAAACACTTTGATTCTCTCTTTTTTGGGTGAATAAATAACTGTTTCTCTCAGCATCTGCTACCAATTTTTCTTTTTTCTTTTTTAAAAAAAACATAGGTCTATAGGTAATATAACCCACAGGTGAGAGGTGAACCTAGTTGGCCTCTGTTTTTTAATCAGTCCTACTGGTAAGATTGATGTAGAGTGTGAAGAATAGGGAATGAACAACTGGGAAAATGGTGGTGTCATTTGCTTTTTACAATAAAGGCAGGTCTGTAGTGGGAATTCATGAATTCTATTTGATGCCTGTTAACATTTAAGGGGACATATTGAAAAGGCAGTTGGATAAAAGAAACCATGGAGATAGAGTTGAAGTTGTAGATTTGGTAGTCATCAGCATCTAATTGTATTTAAATCATGATACTAGATAGGAAGATTGGTGTAAAGGATGCAGATGAAGACACAAGGGCCCTGGGCCTTGTGCAATTCAGGAGATGGATAGGGGACAAGAGACCAGTAGGAGAGCTTGAGGAAGAGCAGCTTAGACGAGTAGGAGTAAAAAGTAAGAGAATGGTGTTGTCACAACATCCCTACATAAGGAAGTATTTCAAGAACAATTGATTGTAAACCTATCGCAGATGCTTTTGAGTGTCTGAATAAGGTGACATTATAGAATTGACACTTGATTTGACAATATGGAGATCATTATTGACCTTGGTCTTTAATTCTAGACCAAGATTGTTCTGTGTCTCTCACTGGAGACTTTTCATGAATTTTTTATAATGTCAACTTAGAAAATAATGGTTCTAAAAAGTACATAGTATCTGTTCTCTACTGTAATTATGTTGAGGAATTCATGTGAAATTAAGCTCATCTTCATTCAGGTTATGTCCTTTGGGAACTTGGAGAAATATCCTCACTTGAGTTGCAACAAATATTCCAGAAGGATGTAATTATATGTGATAAGTTAAGGATTAAGTTAATAATGACAGTGGATGGTTGTTATATAACTAAAAAGATTTCTTTTTAAAATGACTTTATAAATCATGAGGACTGTTTTACAGATTTTATGATTATTAACTTTAAGTGTGATATAGTTGCATAATTACGTTTTTAAATATCCAGTTTTAATTACAGCCATCACTTGATAAATTTTAATGATTTTGAAGTGTATTTTCTTATTCATGTATTTTATTATGTTGATAATTTGTATTTTTCCCCCAACATTTTATTATTAAAAATTCAAACATCCTGGAAAGTTTAAGAAATTTTAGAGTAATCATTTATATAAAACTACCACCTATTTCTACCATTAACATTTTGTCATACTTTGTCATTTATCTGTCATTTCTCTGTGCATTCATTAATGCATTTCAAAAAATTTTTATTAAATTTACTGGGGTGACATTGGTTAGTAAAATTATATAGGTCCCAGGTGTACAATTCTGTAATACGTCATCTATATATTGCATTGTGTGTTCATCACCCAGAGTCCATTCTCCTTTTCTTACCATATATTTGACCCCCTTTGCCCTCTTCTTCCACAGTCCCTCACCCCTTACCCTTTGGTAACCACTAAACTTGTCTATGATTTTTTTTCACTTGTTTTTTGTTTTATTCATTTGTTGTTTTCAGTTTTGTATCCTATGTATGAGTGAAGTCATATGGTTCTCAACTTTTTCTGTCTTACTTTACATGATAATATCAAGGTTCTGTATTTTTAAATTAAATATCCAAATAATCAATTTTATTTTGATTCTGTTAGTGTTGTTGTCACTAATAGATAATTTAAATGGTAAAGCAGTTTAATTCAAGTTAGTGATTTTTCTGTTAAAGCAAAAATTAACTTTTAATAATTAAAACAAATATTTTAAAGAAATTAGGCGTTTGTCCTTTGGTCTTCTTGACTTTGATTAAATCTGGAGTGTGTGTTTGAGTATGTGTGTGGTGTATTTTGTTATCATTAAACTGTTCATACCTTTAAAAGTCAAAGGCATATTTGTGCTCATGCTTCTTGAGAAAGTCCTCTGTGCATTTATAAATATAAAGCTGAAAGTGGTACTTAGGGTATAGATTTTTATGAACAAAAATTTGTGCTTATGGTGTTTACCATGGCATTATTGTTTTTTTAATTCCTTTCACTTTTTAAATTTTTTTTATTTTTATTTTTTATGTGGGTAGTTCCCTGGCTGGGAATCAAACCCAGGCCACAGCACTGACAGCACTGAAGCCTACGAAGCCTAGCCACTACACCACCAGGGAACTCTCCACTCTTTTCTTAACACTTACTTTGAAGTAGCTGTGTATATTTAAATTATCAGATAATAAAGGACTTACCGTTTTTTATTTCATCTTGAGTAAATGCCCGTTAAAATTACTCCAAGAAACATATGGTACTTTGTTATGAAATTATCCATATACGTGTGCTATACTAGGTGAGGTAGGGGTGTGTGTGTGTGTGTATACACATACACATATGTACATTTATATAATTACATAATGAAATTAAGGAAACAAATCATTCATTGGTATACTAGAACTTAGTTATAGAACACCCCCCCACCTCATCCCCACTCACACAGAACAGCAACTACATCTATAGGGGTGCCAAAAAAATGTATATACATTTTAAAATGTTAGTTTTGTATTACATAAATACTGATGGTAACTACTTTGAGCACTTCTTGTAATTGCAGAAGTCAAATGTGACTTGTATTCATCTTTTGTTACTGGTATACATTGAGCTTTACAATTCTAATACAGTGTTTTTTTCTTTCTCAAAATGCATGTACATTGTTTTTTGTCATCCTCTGTATTATTCATCCAACACACTTAACAGTTCTGGTTTGTATTCAAGCTGTTGAAGTGTTTTAGTTTAAAGTGGTGAGAATAGTAGCAAATATTAATGATGGCTTCATGGAGGAATTGCTTTTGAGGGAAGGATTTAACAGAGTTAGGTATGGCAGGTTCTTTGAAAGAACTGACTTAGGGGAGCTGAATAATGAGGAGAAAGATGTGATGCATTTTAAGGTGGTCCATTTTCTTTGGGACTATCTTGGTAAAAATGTAAGGAAGTTCAGAAATTACCCCAAGACTCTTTTAAGTATTTAAGTCAGTGCTGCTACAGGCAGACAGGGATGTGGACATCTCTTTGAAACCCAATTAAGTTTCAAATTATTTTATAATATTATTAAGTCATATTTGACATATTTAAACCAAGTAAGATTAGACAAAAATTATTTCACATCAGATTTATCTAGTTAGTTTGATGAAAAGATAGGAACTTTTAGTAACTGAGTTATCTTGGGAGACAAAAAATGGAGGGAACCCTTGAAAGTTTAATAAATAAGCTGATGAAAGGGAATTTAAAGATGTTTTCTTTGTGAGAACACATATCAGGGATCTGGAATGGCACAACTCAGGCACGGAAGATTGTTCAGAAAGGAGCATTGTGTTAGAATGTAAGGGTCTTAATTTTTCAGTATGTGGCAATTGGGAATCATTTTAGCCCTGATTAGAAGTAGCTGATAGTAATTATTGAGGATCTGCTAATTTGTGAGAGTGTATGTGGCAGTGGAATGTCAGGGAAGAAGGAAGCAGCAGAGCCCTCAGGAAATGTGCATAGGGTGTTGCCTGGCAGATTTTGGAAGTGAGAAGATGCCTGATGTTTGGGCAGTTGGTTTTCTCTGTACAGTAGCAGTATTTTGAAGGAAGTCTTTAATTATGGAGTATGAAAATAACATTAAAAAAGAAATAAATGAAATGGTACACAGATCAGAGTTGAGAGAGGGCTGGCATTCCTGTAAACAGGTAACAGTTGTGTTCCTTTAAGAGCAAAGAGATTGGAAATGAAAAGAAATAGTCATCTGCTCACTTTTTCATAGTATTATTTTAAACCATTCGCAGATACCAGTGTAATACCAACTGGGCTGGAGTGAAATTGAACTAATTTTTATATGCTTTTCCAAAGAAATTGGAGATAAAATTAGCATTCTTTTTCTATTTACTGTGATAAACAGAGAACTTCCAAGTTCTTAAGGCCAGCAACATCCTGTCCCATTATGAAATTTCTGCCATTTCTGTCCTGTACATTGCTCTGAGTTTAAAAGTTTAAATGGCTTTGAGCTTTTTGACATCCTTTTACAGTTGAATGTACTTACTTAAGTATTTACTAAATAATGTTTTCTACATAATTTAATTAGAAGTACAGTTTTTCTTTTTATAGTTTATCTTTCAGTCTGGTTTTCCTGGTTTCCTTGGATGTGTTGGCTTACAGTTTTTACATCAGCAATTTAGGTTCTTTGGAAATATGTGTTCATTATTTTGAAGTGCAAGTAAATGACTGATACTTAGCAGAATTTTCAAATGAGAATTAAACCACATTCATATCTAGAAAGGGACAATGCAAAGAGACATAGTAGAGAGACATAGTGGTCATTTTATTTATTTTATAAATTTAATCTTGTTTGTGATTACATTTACATTTTTATGTACCTTATATGTTTACATCAGTTGATGGAGAGATTTAAAGATACTAAGTAGTAGAGAAACCCTTGTAGGTTATTTGAAAGTTTATGAAGTATACAGTGAAAAAACAATTTTTAAAAAAATTTTTTGGCAACCTGATAGGTTTTCCGTGGGGGCTTATTTAGTGTTATTTTAAGTTGTTAATTAGAATGTTGCTGTTATTGATTAATTTTATGATAATACATCATGACTGATTACCTCGCTGAAGTTTTCTCACCTTTTTTCAGTCATTTATTTCCAAATGATCTTAGAAGTTTTAAATTGTTTTTGAAATGAACTTGATAATGTAGTAATACTTTGGGGGGAAATGTAGTGTTTCTTTTTGAAAAACTGTCTGAAATCTTTTCAACATTTGTTTTCTTAGAGTCAAGCCCATTGCAGGTGTTTACTAAATGTTTCTTGAGAAATTGGCTTGTTCTCTTTGTCTCTAACTGGTGTGGTGTTGACACATTTCCAGCTTGATTAAGTGGAAGGGAAAGAAAACCAACATGGAGCACCTTCTGTGTGCCATGAACTTTTACAGAGTAAATGTAGGAAAATGCAGATAAGCAAAGAGAAGAAAATAAAAATTAATTATTTCTGCTTGCAGAGCTGGTTGTTTTAATGAATATAAAGCAAATAACCTTTAAAAGTTGAATTATGTTGTGCAGTTTTATAACATTTTTCCCACTTGCTGTGTTATAAACAGTTTTCCATTTCAATAAATAGGCTACCCACAAAACTTTTAACGGCATGACTTGTATTTCAGTGTAAGAGAGCCTGTGGATTAATTAGACAATTTCCCATTCTTAGATATTTATGTTATTTCCAGCTTTTGTCATTATGAACAACAATGTAGTAAGTATTCTTAAAGCTAAATCTTTAATTATCTCTTCAGGATAAATGACAAGAAATAAAATTGCATTGTCAAAGGCTTTGCATTTTTAGGCTTTTGGTTTATATTTTCAGAATTGCCCTCTAGAAGTTATGTTTCAATTTGCACTCCTCAGCAGCAGAGTCTGCCTTTATCCTTTTCCTGTACACATGCATGTTGATTATTTTGTATTTATTAGCTAGATTATCAGATACCAGAAGGTAGCATATCAAGTATTATTTTTTATCATTCAGGCATATTTAGGATGTGAAGGAAATTAAAGTGGGACATTTCATTAATTGTTGAGGTTAATTTGGTTGATTTGGTTGGATAGGTGAGTGGACCTTTCCTACTGCAAGCTACAAAGGTGAACATTTGGTCCAAGAGAGAAACCTTTTCAGTTAGAGAGATAGTATTATTTACTTGAGTGCTTTATCAGGTCAGGTTTAGAATACTCTAAGAATTCAGCAGTTAGATTTATAATTATCATATTATGCAGCACTCAGCTAAGTTTTTTCTATAGGAATCATACTTGTATATTGATTTCTAAATATTTAAAGTAATATTAAAAATAAGTTTCTGTAATTTTTACAATTCAAATACTTAATGATCAAAAGATTGGTAAGGAAAGTTTATCCATCTCTTCCTTTCCCCCTGCTATTCACTCCCTTGATTGTGAAGAATTGAGAAGGGGCTGAAATTTTATCCTACTTGCAAACTGACAAGCTAGCCTGTTACCATTTCATGGATGCTGGGAAAGACACAAGACTCCATTTGCTTAGCACTCTGGCTTGCTAAGTATAAAACCCCTTGTCATTACTCAGTTTTGTTAGTCATGTAATCAGCTCAGCTCAGCAAGGATTAATAAGGCTTTAAAACTTTAAAAAGTTTATAAACTAATAAGGTCATTTAATTATGATGAGAGATAGAATAAGAAAAGTTCAAACAACAAAGTGTCAGTGAGATCACAGTTCTGTAGGTGATAACTCTAAGGAAGGCAAAAATGTATCTTACTCTTCAGAAGAGGCTGCAACTTTTGCAGTGGGTTTTGGATTTCAGTAAACGTGATGTATGTGGCTGGGTCCGGGGATAGAAAGGAAATATCAACAGTGGCATGAAAGGAAGACAGCATAGGGCAGCCAGAAGGAACAGTAGTTTGTCCAAATTGTTTTAACTGGATTTCAGTGTGACTTGGTTGTTTCTTTTTTTTTTTTTTTTTTTTTTAGGGACTAGGAAATTTTATTAAAACATACATAAATATATTCCTTTACTGCACTTTTAACATGATATTCAATGCATTTATGTAACATACTGGGGGCGCCAAACAATGTGTACACATTCTAAGAGATATTATCTATGTATTAGACACTGATTGGTAACCACTTAGAGCCCTTTCTGTAATTGCAGAAATCAAATGTGGCTTGTATTGATCTTTTGCTATTGGTATATATTGAGCATTACAATTTTAATACAGTTCTTCCTTTCTTAAAATGTGTATACATTTTTGGCTCCCTCCGTATATACAAGGTTGTCAAGAATAATAATAATATAGTAAACTCCAAGTAGCCCACTGCCAAATCCAACAAGAACATTATCAAGTAATTGTCGTGTGATTGTGTATTCTTTCCCATCCCTCTTACATCTACCACTGATGGTGACGGTATCCCAAGTTTTGTATTTATTGTATTCTTTTGATTCTTATAATTTTGTTATAT